>PVIY010040531.1:0-22308 GCA_004026745.1 Myrmecophaga tridactyla
GCCACAATACGAAATGGAAACACGCTCGCCTGCAGCCCGATCGCACCCACGCGTTGACCCGCTGCCCTAAAAACAGAAAGCCGGAACAGAACGCAGGGCCCACCTCAGGCCCGAAACACCTCCCTTCGCGGCGCCTCAGTGGGCGGCGCACCTGCCAATTTGCCAGGACGGCGAAGGCCGCGATTGCCATTGGGCGCCGCATCCTCCTATCGCCCTCAGCCCGCCTCGCCGCGATTTCCGGACGCGCCCAAAGGCCAGCCTCCGCCCCCGGTGATTGACAAAGAACTTTATCCAATGACCAGCGCGAGCTGGCCCGGCCCGCCCCCTCGAGGCCCTACGCCTCGCGCTTTCGCCGCAGAGGCTGTCGGATGTGCGCGGGCTTTGGCCGAGATCCGCTTCCAGCCCCGCCCTCGTCACGGCGGCGCGTGCTCCCGCGCTGCCTCGGACCCGAGCCCCGGCCGCCGCCCGCCTCAGCGCAAGCCGAGAGTGGCGCCCCAGCCCTGAGGCCACGTCGCGTGGGGCCTCACACCGGCCCCTAGTTTCCCTCCGGGCCAGGGCCCGGAAGTCCCGCGTCCCGGCAGCGCTAGTCCGGGCTGGGGGTGGGGGCAGTTCACGAGCCCGGCGAGCACCCGTGAAGCAGGGCGCGGTGGCAGGGCCGGGACAGAGGGGGTTTGGAACCAGCTCTCCAGGGGACCCATCACCCCCAGCTCCCAGCTTCTTCCAACTCTGTCGCTGCCCGGGCCTGCCGTCCCGTGGGCCCGGAGCGCACAGGGGCCACGCACAGTCCTGCGGCTGAGTCCAGCACGCGCGCGCGCGCCTTGCCTTCACCGGCCCCCTTAATCCTCGGACCTTAGCCGAAGTCCGGGTAATTGCACGACGCCTTCAGGAATGTGCAGGGCGAAGTCTGAGTTACCCCTTAGCTCGCCTGGGCTTGCCCTGTCCCCGCAGGCCCCAGGCCCGTCGCCGGGGGGTAGCAGAGCACCCCTGAGTGTGAAGTCAGGCTGGACTCAAGGCTTGGCCCGAGCCGTCCAGTTGTTTACGGGGCCAGCTGGGGGTGCACACCCCGGGGGGGCCCGCTAACCTCGAGTTCTTGGGCCTGAGGGTGGCCTGGGTCCCTTACAAATGAAAAAAGGGGCATCCTCAGGCCAGACTGAGTCATCAGAGGTTACTGAGTATGTTAAAAGTCTCCGTCTGCAATCAGGATTTTTGAAAATGTCGTTTTTCTCACTCCATAAAGTATTTTAATTACCTTTTTTTTATTTCCACAGAATGGGACAGTTTATATTGACAAGCTGTCAGTCACTTAGCTCCTTTATTGATTTATCATATTCACCTCAGAACTGTGTCTTTGATTCTTTTGTACTCAGCTTCAATGGTACTGTGAGTGAGATGTTCCGGGGAAGATGCAGCTGGCAAAGGGAATAAAATTAAGAAAATTGTTCTATGAAGAAAAGGATCTATGAAAGAAATAGGAAGGCGGCAAAGCAGATAGGATTCAAGTTTGAATATTGAGTGGTGTGAATTAGCATATTTATACTTTTGAGAAGAAGGTGAACGAACTTTTCAGAGCACATGTTAAGTGCAGAACCCTGTATTGAGTGCCTTGAAAATGTTTCCTCATTTATCCTTACAACTCTAGGAAGGAGGTAACATTCTCCTTTTATAGAAGAAAACAGAACTCAAAAAATATTGAAGATAACCCAATTGAAAAACAAGTAAAGACTCTGAATAGTTATTTCTCCAAAGAATATATACAAATGGGCAATAAGCACATGAAAAGATGCTCAACATCATTAGCTGTCAGGGAAATGCAAATGAAAACCATAATGAGATACCATTTCACACCCACTAGCTTGGCTATAATAAAAAAGACTGGCAATAACAAGTGTTGGCGAAGATGTGGATAAATTGGAACCCTAATTCAGCTGCAGGTGGGAATGCAAAATTGTACAGCCTCGTTGGAAAACTGCCTGGCAGTTCCTCAAAAGTTTGAACATAGAGTTACCATTTGACCTGGCAATTCCACCACTAGGTATATATCCAAGAAAAATGAAAGCAAATGTCCACACAAACAGTTGTACACAAATGTTTATGTCAGCATTATTCACGAGAGCAAGTGGTTGGAAACAATCCAAATGTCCAACAACAGGTGAATGGGAAAAATAAAATGTGGTATATCCATATGATGGATTATTTAGCAATGAAATGAATGAAATACTGATACATACTGCATCAAGGATGAACCTTAAAAACATTATGCTAAGTGAAACAAACCATCACAAAACATACATATTGTATGATTTCACTTATATGAAATGTCCAGAATATGCAAATCAGTAGACACAGAAAGTAGATATGTGGTTGCCTTGAGTTGGGGTTGGGTGGAAAAGAGGAGTTAGTATGGGTTTTTTTGGTGGGGGAATAATGAACATGTTCTAAAATTGATTTATGCTGGTGGTTTCCCAATTCTGTGACTAGATTAAAGGCAATAAATTATATACTTTAAATGGATGGATTGTATGGAATGTGAATTTTATCACACAAAAAAGCTGTTTTGTTTGTTTGTTTTTTAATATGGACGAGAAAAGATCCCAGTTCAAAATGGCAAGCTGAGCACCTATTGCAGTCATCTTCCCTTTGAAATTTTGGGAGGAAATTATATGTAATTATAATATATAATCTCTCTCTATATGTGTGTAGCTGTGAGAGAAAAGAAGGGATGCCTGGGTGTGTGGTATTACAACTAACGATATTGTGTGTTTGCTGTGGGCTGGGGTCTGTGACAGAACTTTGTGTTCTGTGTAATTTAGTCCTTACAACGACCTTATGAGAAAAGTGTGTGGCAGCTCAGGTCCCCTAGGAAGTGGTCTCTGAGGTGGAGCTTAGCTCATTAGTGTTCTTTAGGGAGTGCTTCTCCACCTGTGGAGGGAAGGGAAGGAAGCAGGATTGGGCAGAGGGAAAAGCTGAGCTGAGACAGAGTCAGTGGACCCTGTAAGAAGTTTTGAAGGTGGGCTGTCTCTTTGGAGCTGTCCACCATGCAAAGTAAGGACCACCCTTTTATTCTGCCTTGTTGATCAGTCATTGGACCCTGGCCACGGAAGGGGGCAAGACCTTGGGGGAGGGCCCTCTCTGCAGCATGGTAGCCAGCAGGACTTGGAGAAACCGAGGTGGGGGTAGGGGAATCATTCATCCCTACTGGGGAATGTTAATGGCATATCACAGCATTTATCGTGATCATCGCTATCTGCATTTTACTGACAAGAAAATTGAGGCCAAGAGAGGATAAGGAACTTCCCCAACACTGGTCAGTAACAGGTAGCCTTCAAATGCCCTCATTGTGGCTGTGATGGTCAATTTCCTGTGTCATCTTGGCTAGGTTATGATGTCCAGTTGTTTGGTCAAGCAACCACGGACCTGAGCATTATTGTGAGGGATATTTCATAGATAAATGTGCATCCATAATCCTTTGATTGCATCTGTGGTTGATTGCATCTCCAATCAACAAAGGAGATTGTCCTCAGCAAGGTGGAGAGTCTCTACATCTAATCAGTTGAAGGTGTTTAAAACAAGAACTGAAGATTTCAGAAATCAGAAAAGAAGAATTTCTGCCTCTACTGCAGCCAGCCAGGTTCTGGGGAATTCAACTTCACCTTTATTGGAGTTTCCAGCTTCTGGCCACACTACAGAATTCAGACTTGGCGGCCCCATAGTCATTTGAATCAATTCCTTTAATAAAACTCCACATGTATATAATATATAATATATATATTATTTTATTTGAGTGGCCAAACCACCAAAGTATTAATTTGAGAAACCCAGGGGAGAACACTGAGGGCACACATGCCCTTCTCACCCAAAGGCCTCCCCATGTTGACATCTGGGCACCCCACGCCCATTAGAAATAAAACAGCCTTTAGGCTGCCTTCAGAGCTCGGGGCTCTTAGCCACGAGGCTATATTGCTTTTGCCCCAAGAACCCTTGAGAGAGAACAGCTAGAGGGCTTGGATTAAATAAGGGTGCCACAGTCCAAAGCACACAGTGAAAAGGACCACTCTCTCCAGGGGTGCATCTCAGCCAGAAGGGCCCCTTTGGGGCCTCCAATGGGGTAACACATTAGAGAATATAGGAGTAACCAGGCCAGTGGGTCCTTCACGCTCCATATCCACTCCTCTTTGGGCCCCAAAGCCCCAAGTCTCCCATCCCATCCCCAGGACATGCCGTCTACTGCTTCCAACCCCTCCCTCCACAACCTCCTGGCAAACTAGAGACTGTGTAGAAAAGCTAACAGAGAATCTCGTATAAGGAAGATGAGCGGGCAAATGAGCACAACAAGAAGCTAGAATGAAACATTGCTTCTGTTTCCACCAGTAAGATCGATATGAGACACCAAAGCTAGGCTCAAACAAAGGGAATCATTTCTGTGAATGGTGGAATTATTGCTTTTTTTTTCACTAACATATCATTGTAGTGAATAGTAGTAGAAACCTATTCCGTCAGATTTAAAAAGAAAGGAATATACTGAAAGGAAATTGGGGAGCTCAAGACACCAGGAGAACCAGAACTGGTCTCAGGAGGACTCCATGCCTCCCAGCGCCCAGCCTTGCCGGGCGTCTTTTGCCTCTGTCAGTGCAGGACCCTGCCCTGCTGCCCCCAGGAAATCACCTCTACATTCTCTTTTTTTTTTCTTGGGGATCAGCCCTTGGGGCAATCTGGAAATGGAGGGACCACTGAGACATTGGAGGATGGGAGTCTTTGGGTAAATACCCTAGCATCCTCGCAGGGACAGTCTGAGGCCCTCCTCCCGTGTCCGCAGGGCACTCGAGTCCCGTTGCCCATAGAAGGAACCGACCCAGGAACGCTTCCCCTCCTGGCTCTCCTTTCTTCCTCTTTCTATCTCACTCCATCCTTCTTCACTCCTGCTTCCTGGGGACATCTCCCAAATAAACTGCCTGTACCCAAGTCCACTCTCAGGCTCTGCTTTCTGGGGAACATCAACTAAGCTGCAGGCACACATATGCATACATTAAAAGTACAAAACTATAGACTATATACAACCAAGTTCATGATAGATATTGTTTCTGGGAAGAAGGGAGCAGAATGAGACTAGGAAGGGGAACAAAGGGGATTTCAATTTGAACTATAAAGTTTGTTTTTATAAAATACTTTGATAGCTGAAGCAAAAATGACAAAATTTAAAAATTCTGGGTATTGTATACTTGGGTGTTTTTTTTTTCCTATTTTAACTTGAAGAGTACTATTTTTTAACAAAAGAAAAGAAAATAGAAAAGGGCAAAGGATATGAAAAGTATGTTCATAGAAGCAAATACGAATAACCAATAAGCATGCGAAAGGATACTCAAACTGACAGATAATGAGAAAAATGCAAATGAAAACAATAATTTTTTTTTAATAATCACAATGTCAAAATAATTAAAGATCGATAAGGTTACATTTTGGAGAGGGTACAGGCAAGCCCATTTCTTCCACCCTGCTGGTGAACATATATATTGGTTGAGCACTTTGGAAGCCATTTTGGCATATTTTTTTAAAATTCAAACAATGAGATGGATGATCCCACTTCCTGATATCTACCCTGAGAATCCCGAGAAGCACAGGCAAGCGTGTTCAAGGACAGTCACAACAGCAACTCATGTGCATATCAAAAGTTAGAAACAGACTAATAGTATGTAATATCATGCAACAGTCTAGTATATAGTATACTATAAATGATCTCATTTATGTCATGCCTCTCGAAAATATCATCTACATAGCTCTATATATATAGAGAGATATACACCAGACTACAAACAGTGGGGTTGAAGTGGTTACCAAGAAAGGCTGCAACTTTATCTCTAACATTTGAATTTTTTTTACTATGAGAATGCAATCATGTCTTACACTGTCACTAAGAAAGCAAATTGCAAGTGTATCATGTGCTCTCCCTTTGTAATGTGCTTTGACTGCTCCACCACAGTGGCCAAGGAGTAGGGAGTAAAATGACCCTCCCATTTGACCCCTAGACAAAATGGATTCCCTTCCACCTGCCCTATCCCAGGTCACCACCAAAGTTTTAATAACCTTGGAATGTCAGTATACTTGCTGGAATTAGTGATGAAAGAGTTGGTGATCTAACTGCAAATTCCCATATTGGAGTCTCCTTCTTAGAAGCATTCCTGGTCCCAACTGCTTGAGTTCCCTAGAAATGCACCCTGAGAGGTTTATTGGGGGGATGCACTAAGGAACACCACTTGTAAGGAAGTGAGGGGAGCAGAATCTGTTGCAGAGAGAGAAGTTGAGGGGCGATGCAGTTGTAACAGAAGACTCAGGCAATCTCACAGGGAACCCCAAAAGTGGGAGGGCCTTTAGAGTTATCCCAAATGGAAGAGAGAGGGCCAGGTCTTTGAAACTCCAAATGGGCCAGTCATTGCATACAGGCTGCCCTTGAGGAAGGAGCTGTAATTCTGGGCAAGACAGCACCTTTGGGCTGAGGGAAATTTCTAGAGAATGGGGGAAGAATGCCTCAGTCCTGAGGGAGCTCTTGGAAGTACCACAGCTTCTACTACATTACACTTCTATATATATATAATTTCATGGTGTGTGTGCTTGGGGGAAGACTTCGGGTGGGCTTTAAATCCTTCTGGTTTGTGACAGGGTCATGAGTCAACTTAGCCAGGTGATGGTGCCAAGTTGCCTGGTCAAGCAAGCACTGGCCTAACCATAACTGCAAGAACTTTTTTTTTTTGACTGAAATATTAGTTTATGAAAGAAATCCAAGGTGATTTAACATCCTGTCAGAGTGTCTTTCCAAAATTATTTATACTACAGACACCCTAAATTTTGCTTTCCTCTGAAATATGATACACATGCAGGGAAGTGTATATTTGTGTACAGTTGATTTTTCAGGAGATCAAAAATCATTTAACCAACTCCATTTAACTCCATTTTACCAAAACCCAGATAAAGAAACCAAATATCACTAGAATTCCTCCTGTCCCCTTCCGGTATTTATCCCTCTGAAGAGTAACCTCTAGTCTGATTATTCACACTGTAATTTAGTTGTATATGTTCTTCAACCTTATATAAATGGAATTACACAGTATAACTCTGTCTTTAACTTAATATATCATGAAATCCATCCATATTGTTTCGTTTGGTTATCCATTAAGCCTGAGACTCAGGGTCTGACGTAGACAGAGGAGACTCCCCTGATTCTGCTCCTTCAGCTGATACCTTCTACCCTTAGCCTTCAATGCTGACCCTGCGAGAACATTTTGTGGCTAGTTAATAAACCAGAAGGTTTTATTAAATCATAGTCAGTTGATTGCATCTGTGGGTGATTACATCTATGATCAGGTAAGGGGAGTGTCTTCTGCAATGAGAGAATCCAATCAGTTGGATTTAATCTGATTAGTTGAAGACTTTTAAGGGAGAGGTGATGATTTTGGAAGTCAGAAGAGAGAACTTTCATCTCTATTTCAGCCAGCTGGCTTCTCCTGCAGAATTCATTGAACATCCTCATTACTGTTGCCAGCCCACAGCCTGCCCTATGGAATTTGTACTTGTGCTTCCCCACAGTTGCGAGAGACACTTTTATAAAATTTCATTTTTACAGATATCTCCGTTTGGTTCTATTTCCCTAGAGAATCCTGATTAATACAGCTTGGTACTGAAACTGGGTGGTTTTTGAGAAATAGAATCTTAAAAATGGGTTTTTATAATTGATTTTTTTACTCTGATTAGATTCAAAGGCACTAATGACTCTATTTCCAGTTATTAAGATGGCACTGACAGTCTATGGCGTGAAGTGGCAATACAGATGTGCAAATGTCACCATCTGATTCTCCTAACTATACTCTAGTATGAGGCCAGGCTCTGGATGACTGTGTTTTTGATACCTTTACAGAGTTTTATTGAATTAAGAGGTATAATGATGTTGGCTAGTTGTTCTTAGATGTGCTGGATACAGTTAATGAAAGAAAGGGATGAGCTGAAGGCTTCAAATTTGCAGCTTAAATGCCAAATGAAAGATGTAAAAGTTTCTATGTGTGCCCTGAAAGAAAATCTTATTTCCTGTGGTCTCAGACTTGAGGTCTCTGAAAACCAGACCCAGAGTCTCATTGTGCGAGCAGCAGATTTACAATGTAAACTAAATTCTCAAACTTGCAGGGTGTCTGCTTTAAAGTAAGGGCTTTGATTGGAAAAGAATGGGATCCTTGGGAACGGGGACATGTGGGTTAATAATGATGATGGTGGGGACATAGGAACACTGGATCCTGCTGACCCTTTGTTAGATAAACCTGTAATGGTCTGCCTGAGGAAAGAGCCAATCAGTCTCCAGCCTGTCCTGTGGAGACAGCTACCTGACCTCCAGCCTGACTTGAGGACACAGCTTCCTAGCATCCAGTCTGCCCTGAGGAGTCTGTCATCCAACCTCCACTTAAAGAGATTAACCTTTCAGTTCTTGCTAAACTTGTAACCACCTCTTGGGGGAAACAGCCCTACTCTTTGTCTGGTGAGATTAATCCTGTTTTATCAGATGAAACTGCGATGGAATGCCCTGAGGTAATTGGCTTGAAAGATACTTCTAATTCTTTTCATGACCCCCCCACCCCCCACTTTTTTCTTCAAGACCTATAACTAGACTAAAGTCCCAACAGGCCTCAAAAGGTGAGGTACAAAGTGTGACCAATGAGGAGATAAACTATACTCCAAAAGAATTGCATGAGTTTTTCAATTTATATAGGCAGAAATCAGGAGAATGTGTGTGGGAATGGATATTAAGGGTATGGGATAATAGTGAAAATAATCTAAAATTGAATCAGGCTGAATTTACTGATATGGGCCCACTAAGCAGAGATTCTGCATTCAATATTGTAGCTCAAGAGGTTAAAAAGGACATTAATAGTTTGTTTGAATGGTTAGCTGAAACCTAGATAGAATTTTTTGTCTGCAAAACTGCCAGAATGCAACACACCAGAGGTAGGTAGGCTTTTAACAAGGGCTGTTACTTGGGAAGGCACACAGGACGGCTGTGTTGGCTTTTTCTCCTGACTTCTGGGTTCTGGCAGCTTTCCTTCGGGTGATTCCTTTTTGCATCTCCAAACGTCTGGGCTGAGCTGCGAGTGCTGAGATGAAGTATGCTGAGCTGCTTGGGCTGTGCTGCACTGAGCCCTCTCTTTTAAGCCTCCAGCTAATTAAATTAAACATTACTCATTATAGAAGGCATGCCCCTTTGCTAACTGCAGATATATCAGCCATAGATGAATTTCACATGCTAATTATTCAAGTCCACAGCAACAGAACAACGGGACATCATCACCTGGCCAAGTTGACTCCTGAACCTAACTACCACATGGATCAAAAGGTAGCTGAAAGTATCTGATGTCAGAATGCCAGAACAGCCCTGGTATAATGTAGATTAAGGGATCCAAAGGCTTAGAAAGATTGAAATGTTAGAGTGCATTTATCATGGAAAACCTGCTCAAGAACATCAAGAGGACACATCCTTTACCATACTTTGAGGAATAAATTTGTGAGATGAGCTCCATCATCCCTGAAGAACTCTGTAGTTTCCCTTCTCTGTTGGTCAGATATTACTGTGGGAACTGCTGTTACTAAGTTGGAATCCTTAAACACAATGGGGATGACAGGTTTCTGAGTTGGCAGAAGCCACGTGGCAACAGCTAATCACCACAGACAAGGTGGGCATGGCCTCCATAATGGACAGCAGACTCAAAGCAACAGTCAAAACAATCTGACTCACAGAGACTTGTGTTGGCTGGTAGATCATGGAGGACCTAGAAGTAAAACAGATGAGCGGTCTACTAAATTCTTGTTTGACTGTATTAGCAGAAAAGTTCTAGGTCAAGTGAACAAAAGTCTAAGCTGAATTACAAAAACAAAGAGCCATGGCCCCTTAATCAATTCCTAGACTTAAGACAGTTTATAGACCCAGAGCCCCTTGAATGAGGGCAGGGCTGGGTACCCTTGGGGAAGGACCCTGTTACACTGTCCAAAATTTACACTGTTAACCTTCCTCCCAGCCTTCTCCAAGGAGACCTATGGCCTTTTACTAGGGTGACTGTGCACTCATCAGATATTTCAGGGATTATTAGACATTGGCTCAGAAGTGACACAAATTCCAGGAATCTGAAAACATCACCCTGGCCCAGCAGTCAGAGTAGGCACTTATGGAGGTCAGGTGATTGATGGAGTTTTAGCTCAGGTATATCTCACAGTGGGTCCCCAGACTGATTCAGTGGTTATTTCCCCAGTTTTGGAATGCATAATTGGAATTGACATACTCAACAATTAGCAGAATCCCCACAGTGGTTCCCTGACTCATGGAGCGAGAGCCATTATAGTAGAAAAGGCCAAATGGAAGCCACTAGAACTGTCCCTACCTAGTAAAATAGTAAATCAGAAGCAATACCATATTCCTGGAGGGATTGCAGAGATTTGTGCCACTCTTAAGGACTTGAAGGATTCAGGGGTGGTGATTCCCACCACATCTCCATTTGTGTCAGTTTGAATCTGTTGTATATCCCCAGAAAAGCCATGTACTTTAATCTTCATTCAATATTGCTGGGTGGTATATTTTTTATTGTTTCCATGGAGACATGACCCACCCAATTGTGGGTTGTGACTTTTGATTAGTTGGTTTCTGTGGAGATGTGTCTCCACTCATTCAAGGTGAGGTGCTTACTGGAGCCCCTTAAGAGGGAACCATTTTGGAAAACCTTGACAGTCACCAAAACCAGTAGAGCCACCTAGCCAGAGACCTTTGGAGATGAAGAAGGAAAACACCCCCAGGAGAGCTTCATGAAACAAGAAGCTGGGAGAGAAGGCTAGCAAACATCGCCATGTGCTCTCTCAACTGAGGGAGAAACCCTGAACTTCAAGGGCCTTTCTTGAGTGACGGTAACCTCTTGTTGGTGCCTTAATTTGGACATTTTCATGGCCTTAGAACTATAAACTTGCAACTTAATAAATTCCCCTTTTTAAAAGCCATTCCATTTCTTGTGTATCACATTCCCTCAGCTTTTCCAAACTAGAACATCATTCAGCTCTCCTATTTGGCCTGTTCAGAAAACAGATCGGTCTTGGAGGATGGCAGTGGATTATCATAAACTTAACCGGGTGGTGGTTTCAATTGCAGTTGTGGTTCCAGATGTGGTATCATTGCTTGAGCAAATCAATACATCCTCTGGTACCTGATACGCAGTTTTTGATCTGGCAAATTTTTTTTTTTCTCAACAGCTGTCAGTAAGGACCACCAGAAACAGCTTGTCTTCAGCTGGCAAGGCCAGCAGTTACACCTTCACTGTCTGACCTCAGGGGTATATCAACTCTCCAGCCCTACATCATAATCTTGCCAGCAGGGATCTTGATAGTTTCTCCCTCCCACAAGATATCACATTGGTCCTTTATATTGATGATACCATGTTAATTAGATCTAGAAAGGAAAAGGTAGCAACTATTCTAGACTTATTGGTAAGGGATTTGTGTGTCAGGGGATGGGAGATAAATCTAACAAAAAAACCAGGAGCCCTCCACCTCAGTGGAATTTCTAGGAGTCCAGTGGTGTGGGGCATGTGTGGGGCATGTTGAGATATCCCTTCCAAGGTGAAGGATAAGCTGTTGCATCTGGTCCCTCTTATGACCAAAAAAGAGGCAACAATGTCGAGTTGGCCTCTTTGGACTTTGAAGACAACATATTCCTCATTTTGGTATGCTACTCCAGCCCATTTACTGAGAGACCAGAAAAGCTGCTAGTTTTGAGTGGGAACTGTAACAAGAAGAGGCTCTGCAACAGGTCCAGGCTGCTGTGCAAGCTGCTATGCCACATAGGCCATATGATCAAGCAGAGCCAATGGTGCTGAATGTGTCAGAGGCAAATAGGGATGCTGTATGGAACCTTTGGAGAATCCAGAACCTTAGGATTTTGGAATAAAGCTTTACCATCCACTGCAGATAACCACTCTCCTTTTGAGAAACAGCTTTTAGCCTGCTACTGGGCCTTGGTAGAGACTGAATGCTTAACCATCGGCCACCAAGTTACCATGAGACCTGAGTTGCCTATCATGAGCTGGGTGTTGTCTGACCCACCAAGCCATAAAGTTGGGCATGCACAACAGCACTCCATCAAAAATGGAAATGGTATATTAGAGATAGGGCTGAAACAGGTCCTGAGGGCACAAGTAAGTTACATGAGGAAGTGGTCCAAATGTCCATGGCTCCCACTCCTACCACATTTCCTTCTCTTTCCCAGACCAGAACTAGGCCTCTTGGGGAGTTCCTTAATGTCAGTTGACTGAGGAAGAGAAAACTCAGGCCTGGTTTGCAGATGTTCTGCACAGGATGCAGGGACCACCCAGAAGTGGACAGCTTGAAGCACTACAACCCCTTTCCGGATGTCTCTGAAAGACAGTGATGAGGGGAAATCCTCCCAGTGGGCAGAACTTCAAGCAGTGCACCTGGTTGTTCATTTTACTTAGAAGGAGAACTGTCCAGAAGTATTCTGTATACTGACTCACAGGCTGTTGCTAATGGTTTGGCTGGATGGTCAGGGACTTGGAAAGAGCATGATTGGATAATTGGTGACAAAGAGGTCTGGGGAAGAGCTATGTGGATAGACTTTTCTGAGTGGGCAAATAAACACATAAAGATATTTGTATCTCATGTGAATGCTCACCAGAGGGTAACTTCAGCAGCAGCAGATTTTAATAATCAAGTGGATAAGATGACCTGTTCTGTGGATACAGGTCATCCTCTTTCCTCAGCCACTCCTGCCATTGCCCAATGGGCTCATTATGCATGGGCTCAGCATCATGAACTTCCACTCACTAAGACTGACCTGGCTATAGCCACCGCTAAGTGTCCAATCTGCCAGCAGCAGAGACCCATACTCAGTCCCTGATATGCCACCAAATAGCAGGCTGATTACATTGGACCACTTCCATCATGGAAGGGGCAGCGATTTGTTCTAACTGGAACAGACACACGCTCCAGATATGAGTTTGCATTCCCTGCACTCAGTGCTTCTGCAGAAACTACCATCTGTGGGTTTACAGACTGACTTATCCGCCGTCACGATATTCCACACAACATTGCTTCTGGTCAAGGACCCAACTTCACATGCTCATGGAATTCTCTGGTCTTACCATGTTCCCCAGCATCCAGAGGCAGCTGGGTTGACAGAATGGTGGAATGCCCCTTTGAAGACCCAATTATGGCACCAACTAGGTGGCAATGCCTGCAGGGCTGGAGTGATGTTCTCCAGAAGGCTGTGTATGCTTTGAATAAGCATTCACTCTGTGGTGCTGTTTCTTCCATAGGCAGGATTCCAAGGCCCGGGTCCAGGAATCAAGGGTGGTGGTGTAAATGGCACCACTCACTGTCACCCCTAGTGATCCACTGAAACCGTTTTTGCTTCCTATCCCGGCGCCCTTAAATTTTGATGGTCTCCAGGTCTTAGTTCTAAAAGGAGGAGTCCTCCCACCAGGAGACACAACAACGATTCCACTGAATTGGAGGTTAAGGCTTCCACCTGGCCACTTTGGTCTTATGACTCTGAATTAACAGGCAAGGAAGGGGATTACTGTACTGGCTGGGGTGATTGATCCTAACTATCTAGGGGAAATGGGACTGCCACTACACAATGGAGGTAAAAAATAATTTTCCTGGAATACAGGAGATCCCCCAGGGCACCTCTTAATATTACCATGCCCTGTGATTAAAATCAATGGAGGGTGGTGTGACAGTGGCTCAGTGGCAGAGTTCTCGCCTGGCATGCCAAAGACCTGGGTTTCATTCCCACTGCCTGCCCATGTAAAAAAAAAAAAAAAAAAAAAAATCAATGGAGAACCTCAACAACCCAATCCAAGCAGGACTACCAATGACCTAGAAACTTCAGGAATGAAGTTTCGGGTCATCCTGCTGGGCAAAGAACCATGGTCAGCTGAGGTGCTTGCTGAGGGTAAAGGGAACACAGAATGGGTCGTGGAAAAAGGTAGTGATAAGTATGAACTATGACGTGACCAGTCATAGAACTGAGGGTTCTGATGGCATGTATATTTTTTCCTTGCTTTGTTATGAGTATGTTTGTGTTTGTACAAAAAGCAAATATATTTGTTTTCTTCTCTATCTTATATCTCCTTATCATATCACATAAATTGTACTAGTCACGTTTTAGTATTTAAGTTGTAGAATATCAAGTTTAAGAGTGAATGTTACCCAGGACTGGCACCCTATCTGGAGAGATTTAGTGCATTTTCAATTGTATGCAGGACAGTTGAATATTGTTAGGCAAAACATATGTCTGTTATTGTGTTCTACTAGAGATTAAATATGGTCTAAGGTGATGTGTATAGCTGGGGTCAGCATCGCCAGGTGATGGTGCCCAGTTTTCTGGTCAAGCAAACACAGACCTAACCATTCCTGCAAGCACATTTTGTGGCTGATTAATAAAGCCACATCAGTCAGTTGATTGCATCTAAGGCTGATTACATCTATGATCAGCTAAGGGGAGCCTAGTCTGCAACAAGATAATCCAATTTTAAGGGAGAGGTGATGACTTCAGCAGTCAGCAGAGAGAACTTCATCTCCACTTTAGCCAGCCAGCCTCTCCTGTGGAATTCATCAAACACCTTCATCGTTGTTGCCAGTCCCTGGCTTGCCCTGTGGAATTCGGACCCACGCATCCTCACAGTTGCATTGGACGGTTTCATAAAATCTCATATTTACAGAGATCTCCTGTTGGTTCTGTTTCCTTAGAGAAACCTGACTAATACATGGTTCCTCAGTATGAAACACATCAAGGACAAACAAACCTTCAACTTGTTAATATCATCTGCCTCTTATGGTGTGACTGTATCTAATATAGTGTTTTTGTTTTTGTTTTTGTTTGTCCCTCTTACCAAAGACTCCTACTGAGGAAGGGGAGTGGGGAGAAGAGAAGATGGTGAGGGAGAAGAAAAACCCATCCTGCTACAGGCAAATGTTTAAAATCATTCTAAGGCATACAGATGAGTGTCTAAGTTCCCCAGGGCAGCTATAACAAACACCAAAATTGGTCAGTTTAAACGACAGGAATTGATTGTCTCCAGTTTTGGGGGTTAGAAATGCAAATTCAAGTTGTCAGCAGGATCATGCTTTCTCTGAATTCTGTGGCATTCTTATGGTGGCTTGCCCGCAGTCTATAACTCAATCTCATCTGTCTCCTGTTACCTATGTGTCCAAATTTCCTCTGCTTCTATGGGCTCCAGTCATATTGGATTAAGACCCAACCTGATTCTGTTTGGCCTCACCTTAACCAAGTCTTCAAAGATCCCGTTTACAAATGGATTCACCTCAACAGGACTCGGGGTTGGGATTTGAACAGGTCTTTGTGGGGAACATGATTTAGCCCATTAAATGATCAAAATTTAAGAATAACTTTTTACTGAGCAAACTTTAGTAGAATTTCAATTTTCATCTATGTTTCCAAACTATTACTTGCAACTTGAATAAAATGCCTAAAGGTAGTATTTAGGATTCACTTGGTTTTTCATGTGTTGCTTTCTTTGGCATCATTCTTGTTAGCAAAGAGCTGATCTGTTTCTGAGTGGGACGGCAGTCACCTACCCAAAAGAAGATTTCTGAAGACAAGAGGCTAATCCAATTAGAAAGAGACACAGCCCTCCCTTAGGAAGGCCCAAGGTTTCACTTACAGTCCCCTTGTGGATGTGGATTTGAGGAAGTCGACCGGCCTAGAGGAATGAGAATCTTGGCTTGTGCTTATCGGGACTTAAACAAGGAACCAGGATGTGGGAGGTTGGGCAAGCAGATCTGAGCCATTTTGTTTCCTGAGAAGAGGCCATTTTCCCAATTTCCCTAATTTCTAACACAGTTCAAGATTTCTTCTGTTTTTGTTTTATTTTGTTTTCCAGAATAGCCATGCATGATTGCTACAGATCTACAGCCTTGGGAAAAATAAACTATTGTCAACTGAGAAATAAGAAACAAAGCTATAAGGCAACAAAGGCATTTATTTGGTGTCTTAGAATTGTAATTCAGGGAGCAAGATTCAGGTCGCAACCCAAAGCATGTCCCATGTTGATAATTCCAGGCAGGTTTTTAAAGAAAAGGAAGATTTAGTAAGTTGTTTGGTGAGTGGACATTTGGGGTAATCCAATTGTACTTCAGGTTAAATAGTTTACTGAATTCTTTATCTCATGGTTCATTTATGGTGTCCAGATGTCCTTAGGATTTGTTTTAATTTTTATTGAAATATCTTCATGTACCATACAGTCCACACAAAGCATCATACAAAGTATACAATCGATGGCTCACAATATCATCATATAGTTGTGTATTCATCAATATGATCATTTTTAGACTATTGCATGACTCCAGAAAAAGAAATAAAAAGACAAAAGAAAAAATCCATACATCCCATATCCCTTACCCTTTCCTCTCATTGACCACTAGTATTGTAATCTACTCAATATTTTTAAAAATACTTTTTATTCTACTCAATTTTTTAACCTCATATCCACCTGCTATTATTTTTTAATTTTTTGTCCTTATTTTTTTACTCATCAGCCCATACCATGGAAAAAGGGAGCATCAGACACAAGGTTTTCACAATCTCACAGTCACTTTGTAAAAGCTCTATCATTACACAATCATCTTCAAGAATCAAGGCTACCGGAACACAGCTCAACAGGTTCAGGTACTTCCCTCTAATACACCTTAAACTAAAAAAGGATATGTACAATGCATAAAAATAACCTCCAAGATAACCTCTGGACTCCTTGTTTCCATAACATCCCCAAATCATAAACAACCTCAAAGTTATGCCTACCAGCAGTGCACTTATTTCCTGGTTTTCCTTCTACAAGTATATAGGTTCTTTGAGGGTTAAAAGTATAGCTTGCTGGGCTGTGGCATTAGATAAGGAATTTACTTCTATTGTCTCGTGGTTAGAGGTAATAGTATATCCAACAGGATACCCCAGAGTTATCTTTAAGCTGGTGGTATAGGGTAGGAATTAGGGCAGCAGCTGGGTAAGCAAAGGGCAAACTCCAAAAAGTGGTCAGGCCGCAAGGAGAAAGACATCTCAGAGGAGAACAACAACCAACAGCACCTGGGCACCAAATGACCCTCTCCTGAGTCATCTAAGGAGAAGGGTGGAGCCAACTGACCCACCCAAATGCACTATCTATCACTGAGATAGAGATACTATCTCTGGAGGCACTGCCCTGGAGAGAAGGGAGGGGAGGAAAAGTCCCAAACAAGGAAGGGGGGTGGGGAGTAATTAAAGCTAATTTGTAAAAGCAAACGGCCCCACATTGCCTATTGCTTCTCACCTCCCTCACCTCTGTCTTTGCAAGCATGCCTGCATGTCCCCTTACACGTGTTCTCAGTAAATTTTCTGCCTGCTTACTCTCTGCGGTGCAGTAGCATTGAATTCCTTCTCACGCAGACCAAGAACCTGGAAGGCGAAATCCAGCAAGAATGGGAACCATCTGTATACCAGATAATATCGGCATTATCAATTGAGGTTTCTTGTAAAACTTCAGGGAACGAACAGGTGGTCAGTTAAATTAGGCAGTCATGAGGAGTATAGTCAGAAATAGTAGGAAGTCAAGTATCAGATTTAGATTATGACAAGGAACAGAGAAGACACTGGGAGGGGGAAAGTAAGGTAATTTTGTCAAAGATTAATCTGTTGGGAGAGAGAGAGTATTAACAGAATGAGGGACATAAATAATTAAGGAAGATCACTTAATTTATTCTTCTGTTGCTTCTAAAAGTCTTGCAGTACCAGGAATGTACCTCTTGCAAGGGAGATGTCTGCTGGCTTCCAGTATCTGCTTGCTGGCTACAATGTCCTAGAGGCCTATGGTGGCCTCTGTGCATTTGTATAAGGACATCTAAGATGTTCCCTTCTTGTTCATGGAAATAGAGGGAAAAGGTAATTTGTAATTAAGGTGTTCCAGAGCAGGAATGCTGAGTAAACTATACCTTACTTCCTTAAAGGAATTTTACTATTTCATTACAAATAAGGAGCTCAATTTGTTCAGCTTTCAACAAGGCATATAGGGGTTGAGCCAACAAACAAGATTTAGGAATCCAAATTCTACAATACTGTGACAGCCCTAAAAATCCCTTTAATAGATGTTTGGTCTTGGGAGGAGGGAAAATTAGGATATTTGGATTCAGTCTAGTTCCAGGAGGAGGCCCTGGGAACAGAGAGGATAGAGCAGAATGCATGGGCTCCTCTCTGTAGGCCAGGTAGACCATTAATGGGTTAGAATAGCATCGAAAAGAGGGTGGCGTTTAAAGTTTATTTCACTGAAAGGACAAGAATATGTTTGGGACTTAGTTCCCTTTTTCTGATCTGCTGAATCTGGCTCTAAGAGTTCCACATGAATTTCTCCCTTTTGGGAGAAAGATACGTGTGCTTGGAATAATCCAAGGAACTCTCTTTCAAGAAGGTGAATTGGGGCAGAAGAAACTAATAAAAATTGATAAGCACCTTGTAAAGGTCTTAACTGAAAAAGAATCTGGGGGATTAAGGATGGCCATGGGTTTGTGGGAGACTCCCACCACTTGAATTGTTTCTGTACTCCAGGGAGGAGGGTTGATGAGGGTCGTGGCATTTAAGACAGAAAAGGTGGCCCCAGAATCTACTAGAGACCATAAATCCTCGTTTTCAATGATCAGATCTGTTTTGTCTAAAGATGTGACGTGGACAATTGGAGAAACCTCTGCTGTATCCCAGGGCAACCCTACAATGACATCGAAAGGCATCTTGTTTTCTTAGAGGGCAAGGAGAGCATCGGAGGTTGCTGCTCTTTCTGGGTAGTTTTGGTCAGTCTCTTTGCCAATGTCCAGGTTAGTTGCAATAATTACAAGAACCAGTGGGCGAACCCTGGTTCATTGGGGGCTTACTTAGCTGCAGTAATTGGTAACTCATGTTTTGTGCTAATTGTATTTGCACAGTTTTTGCTTGGGAGGATATCCCTTTTTTTTAAATTCATTTGGCCTTTTTGAAGGTATGATCTTATTGATCTGAAAGATTTACTAAATCATTAGATAACATTGTAGCCCAATTTAATTGTTTATGTATTAGAGTGGTGCTTAGTTCTTCTGAAAGGCCATTAACAAAAGTAGAATTAAATAGGGTAGAGGTTTGATAGTTAATATGGTTAAGACCTGAGAATTTTTAAAGGATTTTTTCAAGCTGTTATAATATTCATACATGGACTTGTTAGGTTTCTGGGTACATTGTTGGATTTTTCTCCAACCAATAATTTGGGAGAAAACCTCAGGTTTGAGCTTATGGCCTTATGAAGTTCCTTAGCTAACTTAAATTCTTCAGTTTGTCATAGTTCTTTATTTTGAAAAATCATCGTGCTAGTTTGAAACTGTTCTGTATCCCAAAAAAGCCATGTTCATTTCCTAATCTGATCTTGTGGGGGCACTGTTTTGGTGTTTGGTGTGATCTTTTGGATTAAGTTGTTTCCGTGGAAATGTGACCCATCCATTTGTGGGTAGGACCTTTTGATTAGGTGGTGTCCATGGAAATGTATCTCTGCCAGTTCAAAGTGGGTCTTAATCTGCTTACTGGAGCCTTTTAAGAGGGACCCACTTTGGAAGAGACTTGAGAGTTGATACAGAGACTTTGGAAAAACAAAGAAAATGCCCCCAGGAAAGCTGTTTGAAACCAGAGGCCAAAGGACCAGCAGATGCCAGCCACAGGCCTTCCTAGCTGACAGATGTTATGGATGACATTGGCCTTTCTTGAGTCAAGGTATCTTTCTCTAGGTGCCTTTTATTTTGGAGATTTTTATGGTGTTAGAATTGTAAATTTGTAACTCAGTAAATCCCCTTCATAAAAACCCATTTCTAGTATATCGAATTCCAGCAGCATCAGCAAACTAAAACAGTCATTGAAGGCATCTTTCCAACTAGCTTCGTCTATGCAGACCTTGGCATGCTCTTCACAGCAGTCATATAAATTAATAGGTAAAAGTCTGAGTAACCAGGCTCATAAGTCTGAATGATAAGATTGAATTCTTTTGCAAAACCTACTGGATCTTCAGTAGGATTTGGGAAATCTTATCACTGTGGAAGGGGAGTTTGGCTAAGCTAGGGCAAAGAAGAGGACAGGAGGGGTTTAAAAGAGAGTTAGAATGTTCAGTTAGGGGGTCTGGATGATTTTTAAGCTTATTAAAGCGCTTAGATAATTCTTTGTTAGTCTTTGTTAATTTAGTATTTGTTTCTTGAAGAGAGGCACTTTGGGAATTAGTTATACATTTGGAAGCTTCCAAGTACCAATTAAAATAAGTATCCCATTTGGGTAGCTTAGTTTTAGAGCCTCTATTTTCTAGCTGAGCATGCAAATATACCAATTTAAGCATATCAAAAGGTCCCCATTGTGGCCATTATAAGTCAAGATTTTCTGTAGTGTTCTGAGCCCCAGGTCCAGTGGGGTAAGATTTTACATGAGGCAGGACCATAATTTTTGTACAAGAAACCAGCTTATGTGCTAGATGGCAATGCACCATTGGAGTTCTTAGGAATTGGAATCCATTCTTTTTGTTAGTTCTGATAGTGAGCAATCCTAAAGCCTAAACTGAGGGGAAAGGTCTAGATTTGGGGCAAGAGTGATGTTTTACAATGTGCCTCTCAAGGGATACTTGTTTTGTCTAGAGCCTCTGCTTTAGTTGTCTGACCCATGACCAGGTTTCCCTAGGTGCAGAGAAATTGTCTTGAGGTTGGTGGGTGACCTTGTGTCAGTCTAGCCCATCTGTAACTACTTTATCCTTTCATGGAAGTCTTGTCAGAAGCCAAGGCCTCTCATCAGAAGGAGCTCTAATAGCATTTAGGTACCCACCCCATGCCCACCATTTGATTGTTCACAGTCAGGACAGAGTCCAATTGTTTGTTAGGGAGGTGTCACTCCCCTGATAGAAAGCTCAATACTTAAGTGGGAATTTTTAATGTCCCAGTAGAGAATTCATCAGACAAGTAAAATTTCCTTGTATACCAAAAAGGTGCAAACACAAAAGGGCGACTGCCACCATACCAAACTGCAACTGGAAAAATAAGAATTAAATGATGATGATTAACCAATCATTATATAGATATTTTTCTTTCTATATTGTAGAATAAGCAGAAAGTTAATACATGAAATTACTCAAACTCAACTTGTCTCACCTTTTTCTATACTTACTGCTGTATTCATTGTAATCTAATCTCACCCTTGTTTATACTTCCTGTTGTAATGTTTATTCTAGCCAAGTCTCAGCCCTGGTTATACTTTCTGTTGTAATGTTTTTCTAGCCTGGTATCAGTCCTTATATACTTACTATTGTAATGGTAACAACTTCATCCCTCCCTTGTCTGAAGCCATAAACACCCTGATCTCCTTAGACTTAGGGAGACAGCTTTTGGGGGCTGTTCTAGTTTGAAAGCTGCTAGAATGCTATATACCAGAAACAGAATGGCTTTTTAAAAGGGGAATTTTTTAAGGTGCAAGTTTACAAGTTCTAAGGCTGTGAAGATGTCCAAATTAAGGCACCAACAAGAAGTTACCTTCACTCAAGAAAGGCCAATGAAGTTCAGGGATTCCCTCTCAGATGGGAGGGCACAGGGTTTCTCTCTTAGCTGGGAGGGCACATGGCTACAATTGCTAGCCTTCTCTCCTGGCTTTTTGTTTCATGAAGCTCCCCCAGAGGCGTTTTCCTTCATCTCCAAAGGTCTCTGGCTGTGTGGGCTCTGTTGGTTCTAGCTACTCTGGTGTCTCTAAAGCTGTTTGCAAAAGTGGTTCCTCTTAAAGGGCTCCAGTTTGAATGGGTGGAGACACACTCCATGGAAACATCTAATCAAAAGTTACCACCCGATGGACTTCCGGGCCAAGATGGCGGCTTAACAATGTGTGCATTTTAGTTCGTCCTCCAGAACAACTACTAAATAACCAGACACAGCACAGAATAGCTGCTGGGGCCACGTTAATGACCGGACACACAGCGTACCCCAATCTAGACCAGCTGGACCGGCTGCTAGCCCCCATAGAACCGTGAGTTCCCCAAGCCACAGCGGCTGGTGCCCCTCCCCCACAGGCTGCTTCCCAGAGGGGAAAGGAAAGAGACTTTACCAGCAGTAGGGGCTGAGCCCAACCAAATCCCAATTGTGGAATTAATTAACAAATTCTGACTACTAAAAATAGGCCCCCAGCTCAGGTGAACCCGGTCCCAGCGGAGGTCGCTCATTTTTGCCCCGGCGCCAAGGGGGCAGGGCTGACGGAAAAAGGAA
>PVIY010040532.1:0-22320 GCA_004026745.1 Myrmecophaga tridactyla
TCCAAGTTTATTCACTAATGTCGGTTCATATCAGTGAGACCATACAGTATTTGTCCTTTAGTTTTTGGCTGGTCTCACTCAGCATAATGTTCTCAAGGTCCATCCATGTTGTTACATACTTCATGAGTTTATTCTGTCTTAAAGCTGCATAATATTCCATCGTATGTATATACCACAGTTTGTTTAGCCACTCGTCTGTAGATTTATGCTCTTTATTATTTTATTATGCTTTATTTGTTTTTAATTTTCCCTTTTGTCTAGTTTCATAAAATGAGGTTATTGTTTAAAAACTTTTACATTTTCTAATATAGGCATTTAATTTTATACATTTCCTTCTAAGCATTGTTTTAGCTGCAGATCACAGATATTTTGCATCTTGATGGTTTTTTTCATTCAGTTCAAAATGCTTTCCAAGTCTCTTTTCAATTTCTTCTTAGGCCCATGGTTTATCTGGAAATGTGCTTTTAGTCTCTTGATTTCTGTTTCACTTTTATTGTAGTCCCAGAACATATTTTACATGCTCTCAGTCCTTTTAAATTTATTGAGATTGGTTTCAGTCCTTTTAAATTTATTGAGATTGGTTTTATGGCCTAGGATATGGTCTGCTTTGGAAAATGTTCCAGGTAGACTTGAAAAAGAATGTGTTGTTGGGTGGAGCGTTCTATAAATGTCAATTAGGTCAAGTTGGCTGGTAGTGTTGTTCAAGTATTCTTTTTTGATTCTCCTGGTTTTTTCAGTCATTGAGAGAAGTGTGTTAGTCTCTGATTACACTTGTAGATTTATCTATTTCTCCCTTCAAGTCTATTTGTTTGTGCTTGATGTATTTTGAAGCTCTGAAATTAGGTACATGAACTTTTAGGATTTTTATGTGCTTATGATAAAATTTACCCTTTTATCATGTAATGGTCATATTTATCCTAGATATACTTTTCTCAGGAGTCTATTTTGGTACTAATTAATATAGCCACTCCAGCTTTCTCTAGTTTACTGTTAGAATGGTATATCGCTTTCCATTCTTTTCCATTTAACCTATTTGAGTCTTTATATTTAAAGTAGGTTTCTTGTAAGTAATTGAGGTTTGTTCTTTTATCCAACCTGACAGTCTTTGCTTTTGAGTGTTTAGGACATTGTGTCCAGACTCTATGATCGCGTAATCTGTTATTCCAAAACTTAATTGTTTAAAACAAAAAATATTTATTATCTCATAGTTTTAGTGGGTCAGGCATTTGTAAGCAGTTTTGCTGAGTGGTTTTGGCTAAATGTGGCTCACGAGAGTGCATCAAGATTCCAGCCATGGCTGAAGTCGTCTGAAAGTTTGCTGGCAGATGGGACCCTCTTCAGTTCACTCCTATGGCTGTTGGCAAGGAATCCAGTTCCTCACTTGCTAAATGAGTGTCCTCAAATGACACTCATGATTGTAGGTAGCTTCCTCCAGTGCAACTCACCTGAGAGGGAGGGAAAGGTAAAAGCTACAGTGTCTTGTATAGCCTATCCTCAAAACCGGCATAACATCACTTCTACTGGTTGCAGAGACCAGCGCTAATCCAATATGGGAGGAGACGACTCAAGGACATGAAAATTGGCGATCACTGAAGGCCATCTTGGAGATTGGCTTTAATAACCATTTAGAGTTAATGTGATTATTGATATGACTGTGTTTAAATTTACTATCATACGAATTATTTCTGTGTTTCTTCTGTTCCTTTGTCCATGTTTCCCTCTTTTTCTGCCTTCTTTTGGTTTAGTATCATTTTGTGATTCAATTTTATCTCCTTATATTAATTATAACTCTTTCTTTTGCTTCCTGTGACTTTTTAGTGACTGATTTAGGGTTTATTCTAAACACCTTTAACACATCAAAATTTACCTTTAAGTCATATTATATCACATTACATATAGTCCGTAGACTAAGAAACTTGCAATGGTAAGCTTCTGTTTCCTGCACTCCACCTTTTTTTTGCTATTCTGTCATATATTTTATTTTTACATACTTATAAACAATATATCTTGTTGTTTTCACTTTAAGCAGTCACTCACATTTTAAAGAGATTTTACATAGGATTTTAAAGATATTAAACATAAGGAGATAAAAAAAAACACCCATATATTTAACCACACATACACTATTTCTGGCGCACCTCATTCCTTTGTGAAGACAGATTTCTATTTGGTATCTTTTTCCTTTTACCCAAAGACCTACTTTCAACATTTTTAGTAGTACAAGTTTAATGATGATTACTAATTTTCACTTCTGAATTTCTGAGAGAGTCTTTATTTTATCTTTAATTTTGAAAATATTTTCATTGGTTATAAAATTTTAGGTTAACAGGCTCCCCCTACCCCACTCCCTACTTTGGAATATTTTTCTTTGTTTCTTGTGCTTTGGGTTTATTAAGTGTCTTATATGTATATGTTTATAGTTTACATCAAATTAGAGAAATTCTCAGCTGCTATTTCTTTGAACATCTTACTCTGTTTGCCACACTTTCTTCTTTAACTCTATGATTATCTTATTTATTCTTCTTTGAGCCTGTTTTCTGTGATTCATTTTATATGGCTTGTTTGTTCTGTAGTCATGTTTATTTACTCTTTTTTCTGCAATGTCTAATCAGCTCTTAATTCTGTCCATTGTATCTTTTATTCCAAGCATGGTAGATCTCATATCTAGGAGGTGAATTTTGACCTTTTTAAAAATCATCTATGTCAATGGACCCTATTGTAAATGATAGACTATAGTTAATAGTACAATTATGAAAATGTTCTTTCATGAATTATAACAAATGTACCTCACTAATGTAAGGTGTTAATATTAGTGTGGTATATGGGAACTCTGTATTTCATATATTTCTATTTCATGGTATTTCTATAAACTTACAGCTTCTCTCCCAACAAATATTAATTTAGAAAATGATTGTCTTTTTCAGTCTACTTCTGGGAAGATGGAGTAGATGCACATTCCTCTATTCTGCCTATTAAGTGAACTAGAAAGCCTGGATTTTATATATAAACAAATATAAAATTCTAAAGGTAGAGAGAAGAAGGAAGAATAGCTAGGGATCTAAAGACTGAGGAATGGCATAATGGTGAGTTCCCTGGATTTGGATTTGGCATCATAATGTTCAGCATGGAACCAAAGAGGCTAGCAACATGGAAATGCCAATGAGTACAGAAAAAGAAGGTCCAAAAAAAGTCTCCTCTCTCTAGCCAGAAGACCAGGAAAGGAGAAACCCAACAAGACATAAAACTTTAATAACAAATATTCTCTCTTCTCTGACCAAACACTATCAAAAAAAAAAAAACAAACAAAAAAAAAACTGTATTCCCACACCTACCAAAAAGGTTGAGTAGGGAGCTTAGACTTCCACTGCCACAAGGCTGTAAAAAGTGCCTAAACCCCCTCCCAGTGGGGTGTCAGACAAAGCCAAGCAGGGAGCTGACACTTCCATTCCTGTCAGCCAGTAAAGACCTCGCCCACCCACTGGGGGACCTTGTGGTAAACCTGGACTTCCTCCACAACCAGGAATATTGAGTGGCCCCTGTGTCCTTTCTGGAATAGTGTCAGAGTCGCTGAGTCAGGACTTTTACCACAAAACAATGATAATGAAGTGGCCGATACTACAGCGCCAGTGGAGATCACATAGTGTACTCAACCCCTCCCAGCAGTGATGAGGAACCCCTGCCCTTGGGTATCAGTGAAAGCTGAGTGAAAAAGCTAGAATTCTGCCTCCAATTGCCAATAGTGAGACAGTGTTCCCCTTTTCCCTGCTGAAAAAGCATCAAAACAAACTGTCAAAACAGAAGGTATAATTATTCTTCATGAATAAAGGGAATTAAAATATTCTCAGATGAAGAAAAACAGATATTGGTCACCAGCGGATCTTCTCTAAAACAAAACAAAAGGAAAATGATAAAAGAAAGAAACTTCATACACCAAGAGGGATGATAGAACAGAAAGAGTAAATCATAAGTAAAAATAATGGGCTTTTGAGTTTTCTATATTATATTTGATGGTTGGAGCAAAAATTAGGACACAGTCTAATGTAATTCTAAATGCATATAGAAGAAATATTTAAGATAATTATATTATAAACAGGGAAGGTAGAGGGATATAAATAGAAGTAAAGTTTCTACATTTCACTTGAAGTTGTGCAATGATGACAGCAGTAAACTGAGAAGTTGTATACATTCCCACATTATAAAATCTAGAGCAACCACTAAAAGAGCTATACAGAGAGATAAACTAAAAATGTTATAGATAAAGCAAAATAGAACTCTAAAAACTGTTAAAAAAAAGAAAGCAGGTAAAAGAAATATATGAAAAACAGAGGAAACAAATTAAAAAATAGTAAAATGGCAGACTCCTAGCTTACAAATAATTATGTTATATGTAAGTGATCTAAACAGTGTCATAGGCAAAATAATGTTTCCCCACCCCCCAAATGTCAAATTCCTAGAACCTGTGACTATGTTAGGTTATGTCATAAGAAGAATTTAGGTTGTGGATCAAATTATAGCTGCAATCAGCTGACGTTAAAGAGATTCTCCTGGATCTCCAGGAGGGCCCAGTGTAATCATAAGGGAGGGTCCTTAAAAGTGAAAGAGGGAGGCAGGCATGGGAAAAACAGAGAGGGAGCAGCAGAAGGGCTCATCTCAACATTTACTGTTTTGAAGATGGGGGATGGAGCTATGAGCCAAGAACAGCAGGTAGCCTCTAGAAGCTGGAAAAGGCAAGGAAATGTGATTCTTCCCTAGACCCTCTAAAAAAGAACACCTAGATTTTAGACCAGTAAAACACATTTCAGAATTCTTAACTCCAGAACCATTAAGATAATTAAGTTTGCATTATTTGAGTTCATTGAACTTGTGATTATTTGTTACAGGAGCAATAGTAAATATACACTCCAATAGAAATTATACACACCAATTAAAAGACAGATTGCCGGAATGGATTAGAAAACATTACCAAAGTATAGTCTATCTACAAGAGTCACTCCAAACAGAACAATAAACAGGTTGAAAGGAAAGGTGATATGCCATGAAACATTCAATTGAAAGAAAGTAGGAGTGGCTATATTAATATTATATAAAATAGACTTCAAAACAAAAAAAATTATCCTAGATAGAGAAGGATATTTTATAATGATATAAAAGGTCAATCCACCAAAAAGGCATAGCAATCCTAAAGTGTATGCACCAAAATACAGAGCTGCAGAAATGACAGAACTAAAGGAGAAACAGACAAATCTACAATTACAGTTTGTGATTTCAATACCCCTCTCTGAACAATTGTTGGAACAAGACAGAAAATCATCAAAGATGTAGAAAAATTAAATGCCACCATCAGTCAACAATCGAATTTACATTTATAGAATACTCCACCCAACAACAGCAAAATACACTTTCTTTTGAGTCCATCGAAGAAATAAGATAGATCTGGTCCATAAAGCAAGCTTCAAAAATGTTAAAGGGGTTGAAATTCCATTATTCAACTTTTCAGAATATGTTCTTCAATCACAATTGGATTGAGCTAGAAAACAATAACTCAGCCCATATTAAATCCAATTTTCTGCCATTTTCATGCCTGGAACCAACCAACTATATGTGATTGCAGAAAAACACACAATCATTCTAATTGGCCTGTCTTTAGATTCAGGGCCACCAACTGTGGGTGGCCACCACTACTTCTAGATAATCCTATAAATTTCTCTAGTCAACACAGTCTCCCTCTCTGAGAAAAGTATTTCATACCTTCTCTCTTTTTAAACTGCCAACATCAACCTCCTCCCCACTCCTCATTCTCAGATGAAAATGCTGTGTTTAGTGTTACTGAGACAAGATAAGTCATCAGTAGAGAATTTCTACGTGTTCCGATCACCATATATACCAACACAACATGCATGCTTATATGTTCTGTTTTCCTGCTGTTACGAAGGATGAAAAGTTCAGGCTACTTCCACTCATGCACTGGATCCCACCCACTCTGGCCAAAAATATTCGCTCCTCTCTTGCAATTGCCTGTGTGTTCTACCACCTATTCAGATTTCATCTCTTCATTTGATTATCTGAATCAGCATAAATACTGTGGTATGTTTCACCCTAATAATCAAACCAGAACAGAAACTTCCACAACGCCTGTTTTAGTTTCTCTTTTCATCTTTTGAGGAAAGCACCTTGAATGGGTTATCTCTATACTCAGGTTCTCTACACTCTTACCTCACCCTAGGAGGAGCCCTAGCAATGCATTTATCTGCTCATTTGTTTATCCAAAGATGAAATATTTTAACTGCACCTGGCTGTGACTTCTGGGTCTTTCCATTCAACTTCTCCATTGTCACAATTCCCCTAGGAATAGTTAGTGTTGAAGTCATTGCTAGCATTTTGGGGATCTGACAACAGGGGGTTGTTTGGTATGTATTTATTTTGCCTTTAATGGGAAATTTGTATTTGTGGCTTGAAGCCACTTCTATGTTTTGTTCTTTTTTTTTTTTTGACAAGCCATCCAGGTGTGGTGAAGGTCTCCAGGAAATCTGTGACTCCACACTCTGAGGAGTCACTCAGCATTAGCACAGAGATGAAGATTTGTAGTGCCATAGGATGTGCTGTATTATTCCCATCAGGGAAAGTATGTGTAGGTCTAGGGAAGAAACAAGATTTAAAATGTAAAGGGCAGAAACAATCTATGGAAATTTCTTCTAAATCTTAGAGCTCATGGGTAAAGAAACTTGGTAGAGGTTTCCTAGCCAGATTTGACGATTCTCAAAATTTACATGGCATTACTGACAAGAAGTTACGAAGCCAAAACTAACTGTTATTAAATTATGAAGTAAAGCCATGACAAAAGAAAGGTTGAATTGTTTTTCCATCCTTTTTTTAACAAATGTTTTTACAAAATTGTAATATAAAGAGATTATCAAAGAATTTGGTGCTAAAAAATGACAATAAAGTATTGTAAAGAGGGATCAGCCATTTAGCCAGTTAACTAAAAAATGATATATTATTTTTCTCGATTTTACAATGTTTATAATACATGTTGGACTTTTCACATGTGCAGTTTGGTTGTATCTTCTTTTTTCTTTCTTAGAAACAGTTCACCTTCTAATCTAACTTTGTATTTATAATTTTGAATCGTTTCCATAAAGACAGCCTCCAAAACTGCATAATCTTTCAGCCCCACAAAACCTGCACCTGCCTCTGAATATTGATTGTTGATTATTGAGTAGCCTGGCTTTGGTTCTTTTTCTTTATTTTCCTTGGAGGAAAAGGGCCCATTCTTAATCGGTGAAAGCAGTCTCTTAGCTCTTTTAATTCCTGTCTCTTTCTCACATGTATATATATATGTGAAACGTCTCTGATCACACAGTCAAGGGCTACAGTCATTATTCCTACATAGTTTGAGTTGTTTGAAGAAAAGGATTTCAGTGAGTTTATTGTATTTTACAAATGCCTTTCCTTGCATGAAATACAGGCTGGGCTGACAAAGTTTTCATTATTTTGAATTTTTGGTAAACTGAATTACATTAACTCATTGTGAATATTTTGTAATTAGAGATGCATTCTCTGGGAAAATGATTTGTTCCTGGGATAGTAGAACTCACTCATGAGAAAATGTAATAAGCATCATAACAGCATAACTAAAGGAAAGCTATATTGGCTAAATGCGTCAGAAAATATTAATGCAGGGTAATAAGTGTTCATTTCTGTGACTGTGGTAATAGACTAAAGGGCATTCTCTCTGACAGGCAGGCTTCCTGTTTAGACATTTTCATGCACCAATCAGCTGCCATCCTTCCTACTGACTGTACTCAGGATGCAAACAGTGTCCCTCTCAAGTGCCAGCTCTGATTCATGGATCAGACCATCTGGAACACTGTGTGAGTGGCTTGTAGAGCCCAGTGGGAAGCGGGGCTGTGATCTCAGAGCAGTATCCCCCTGGCCAGGTAGGGCCGAGCACCAGTCCCCAAGCTCATATTGGTCAACGCTGGATTATGACTATTCGGTAGATGTACAGGGTCAGCACTCCGTCTTGGACACAGTTGAATTCCTTATATCTAAAAAGCCCTGCACTGAAGATGAGGACAAAACCCAATTATTAAATGAATGTGAAACCTGACTTCACAGTGTAGTGAGCAGTGCCAGATGGGAATGCACTTCTCAGACTTGGTTCAAATCTCGCTTCCTTTATGACCTGCCTTGTTGGCCAACCCCATTTAAAATTCTGCTCTCTCCCCAGCATTCTCAATCCCCCTTAGATGTGTCTATTTTTTCCACAGTATGTTTCACGTTTTCACATAGTATATTATTACCTATTTGATGTGTTTATTTTCTATAACCATATACTAGTGTGTAAATTTCACAAAAGCAAGAATTTCTCACTTTTCTCCATTGATGTAATCTCAATGTTTTGTGTAGTGCTTGGTCCATAGTTAGCACCCCAGGGCATTTATTGAATGAATGAATGAAATTATTATTTTATCAACTGACAACTACTTCCATCCAGGATGTCAAACTATACAAGGAAGGAGAGGAGTTTTCCATTCAACTTCCGCAAAACCAAATCCACATAGATTAGCTCTTACCTTTTGGCTAAATAGCTGGACCCAACTGTCAGTTATGTGCACTGTCCCATTTTTACTCTGCTAAATAGTAGCTTCATGAATTTGTCAGGTACTCCATAATCAAATAGCCATGTCTTGAAGGTGATGTTCCCTAAAATTTTCTTCATGGAGAAACTATTCCACACTTTCACTCTAAATAAAAAAAAACCTAAATTCAGAAATCCCATCAGGAGATTTTTACCATCTCTCTTGACCTTGCATAACACACTTCTGTTTAAGGTCTGTTCAGTAAGCAAAGACCCAGATAGAGCGAACCTAAACGTCATGTTCACCTGCCTACTTCAGAAGTAGGGCAGAATATGCTGGTGGGAATCTCAGGAATGCAGCCCTCTTGGCCAGAATTCCCCAAGTAACGTGGAGAGGATGAACATTTTAGGAAACAAATATCTTCTTCTAGGCAATGTCACCACCTGAGAAGATGAGTTGAGGACTGTAAAGTAAACTTTAAAACACACAGTAAGTCTATCTTTGTCTTTTTAATCTCTCTACGAAAGGTGATATAAATATTTATTATATATATTATATATGTAATATAATTTTATACATAAATAATATATATATTAAAAGGAAGAGTGTTTATTATAAAGAATTGTTTCACGCAATGGTGGAGGATGACTAGAAATTTCAATGACAGTGATGCCGAATTCTGGAGTCTAAACTCCCTGAATTCCTTAGGCTGGAAACTAAGGGAAGAAATGCAGGGTATAGATTCAAGGCAGAATGCCTTCTGATGCCTTGGACTCTCAGCTGTTGCTGTTAAGACCTCTAACTGAGGGTGCACGGGTAGTTTAGCGGTTAGAATGCCCGCCTTTTATGTGGGAAACCCGGATTCGATTCCTGGACCATGTACCCTCCCCCCAAAAAAAAGACCTCTGACTGATTTGATAAGGCCATCCATATTATAGAGGGTTACATGAGGTCAACAGATTATAGATGCTAATTCCATTGGTCAAATACCTCCACATGCACAAGTAGGCCAGTGTTCGGCTAAACAACTGGACACCATCACCTAGTCAAGTTGACACACAAAATTAACCATCACATGCCCCAAGTGTTTAATATGCACAAATGAATTCATCCTGGATTGACTTCTAGGTTTGATACATAAACTGAAATACAAAGTTTTGAAATTCTTTAGTTTAAGCACTCAATCTTCATACTTCAGAGACGTTAAGTATTAGTGATGACTTTACAATGCTTTGCAGGATTTCATGATTAAGGAATTTTATAATTTTTTTTTTAATAAGCATTACTACCAATAAGGCATCTTGAGCTGCTAGACAGAGTGAAAGAGTACTGAGGGGTAGAGAGACTAGTTTCATTTCATGGATGCTGTCATCAAAGGTGCACCTCACTCCATCTGCTCCTTGTCGAAACTGATGCCATCTCTATCCTGCAGTCTTTTAAATGATGATGCCTCCTCATTTTGGCTGGAGTTAATTTGGTTCTTTGCCTAAATCCCCAGCACAACCCATCTTTGATAGCCTCCAGGAAGGACTTAAGTGTTGTTTTTCCCTCTTCTCTTTTCCTGCCTTTGATTATGGTACTCAAGTCCAAGCTTCTATTATGCCATTGAGGTATTGAGAATTTGGTCCAGGGATCCACTGGAATTATTTGGGGCCCTTGGGGAACTTGGATTACAGGCAGAGCTACAGGTTTATGGAGGCAGAATCTTGGGGGTAGGGGTGGGTTTGTTTTTTATATGTGCTCTACCCAGATATTGATGATATATTTACTGATATATATATTATATATATATATATATTTTTTTTTTTTTTTTGCATGGGCAGGCATCGGGAATCAAACCCAGGTTTCCAGCATGGCAGGCGAGAACTCCGCCTGCTGAGCCACCATGGCCCGCCCTGATGAAATATATTCATGGGTATCTAAACCATAAGAAATAACTGGGAAAAGAAGAATTTGGCTTATCATTAAGCAATAGGATTCAGATGCTGCATTCCTTTCTTTTCCTTCTTCCACACAAACATGAAAGGCTGTGCTATGTTTTCTGACATTTGTCTGATCTCATTTGGTACAAAGGATGAATTTCCTCTATGAGTCTGTTTGCACCGATGGGCTACCCAGGAGTTTCTGTGTAACTCATCATTAAAAAAAAAGAAAAGTTTAAATTGTCACGTTTTTCTTACTTAAATTGCTTTTTTTAAAAAACCTAAGAACCCTATGGGATTTCAAGCTATTTGTAAAGATGTTGCAAATTCAGTGATTTATGATACTTTTTGCCTCCCTTTTTTTTTGGTTCACACTGAAAAATAAATCTCAGTATTTTCTACTTTTGAATAATACATAAGCAGTGTAAAAATGCAAAAAGCAAGGAGTGTGCTGACATTTCCATAAGAAATAACCCCCTAAGCTCCTGATTTGAAAGTCTCATAATATTAGGCTTGGAATTCTACAGCATCTGGAGGTTTACAGGTTTAAGTACAATGGGGCAGGATCTTAGCTATTTATGTAATAAATCCTTTAATTTCAGAATGAAATGAAGTATGCTTTTCAATTAAGTGTTGTCTGTCAAATTTAGGATTCATCTTTGCTGAGAAAAAGAAGGTTGTTACTGTTAGTAAATAGTGCCTGTTTCTGAAAGGTGAATTAATGGTGTTGAAATTTAGGATAGCTACCTTGAACCCTTTTACGTTAATCCACTTTTCCAGATTGGTTCAAGCCTCAGTTGAACAATGAATAGTAGGAAATCCCTATTGGGAAAAAAATTTTTTAGAGGTGCTAGCTCTGAGAGAAATTACGAAGCATGCAAAATTTGATTGAGGTCCCACCAAGTGTTTTTCTTTGGTAGCTATTTCTCCCATCTCGGTAGCCTTGTTTGGGGGCCAGGCTTCAAGAATTGGTGCTTTCTTTTCTGCCTCAATGAGAAATGGATCTGGTATTCATTTGTATCTTTGACTGAATTTCATTTGATAGATGTTTGTCCTTTTTTTTCCTTCAAGGATCACATATTTTGCACTCGTGTTGAATTATGAAAATAAAGAAAAGAAAAAGAGAAAAGATTTAGCAGTCATAAACTGATTCCCTGCAGCAGTTGGAGCTAATATTTTGGACAGGAGACTTTTCCCTCTCGTCATCCTTTGAAGTCTTCTATTTGCTTTAGTGCCTCTTGTGTTTTAAGTATCCAATTCCTTACTTAATAGAATATAGCATAATTGTCCAGGAGACCTGGACGTGGGGACAGATTGTTTATGTAAAATTATTGAAATTGCTGAAGGACTTTCAGTCATTACCTTCCATCTGATTTTAGAAGCCAGCATTTATGAGATGGTATAAGAGAGATTCCCCAAAATGCTTCCAGCAAACAGTTTTAAATGGCAAATTTGAGATGACACTTTTCTTTTAGCTTAGGAAAAGCACATTTGCTCTTTATTAAAATGAGCTGAAGGCCTAATGAATTTCTGAGCCTCATACTTAAAGTGCAGTTTTCCTGCCCTTCCTCTTGGCAGATACAGAAGTGCTGACAGATCCAGCGGCATGCATTATCACTGCTGGCTGGTCAAATATGCAGATGTCAGGAGCTCTGCCAGCCCTTTTCCCTTGGCAGGCATGCATTTTAATGGCACAGATTTAAATACAGAGTAAGCAAGAGAAAGTGGCTAAAGATCAAGAAGGGTGGGCAGCCACCTCTTTCAGGGGCCCCATCTCCTCCACCTCTGACCACAAAGGCAGAACTGGACACAATATTTTTTCCTTTTTTTTCCCCTTAAACGTTGATATAGTTAGTTCCATTATTATTATATAACGAGGAGCTGGGTATTGTATCGGGCATTGTTAATCCTTTAAAGTATATTCCTTTCTCAGCATCACGGAGATATGGTTGATTTCACAATATGCACATTTAGATCTGCGTAAATTAGATGTTCTGTGAATATAATTTCCAATTCACCATCAGGTGCATTCATATTTCCTGGCCTCATGTATTTATGTAACAGCTCAAAGACAAAGCACTTGCCTAACATCTATAACAGGTCAGAAAATTGAGCAAATTCATTACCTAGGGTTATTTGTACCTTTTTCTCCTACTCTGCACAGGGTAATTACTAAGATGATTATAATCATCAACTATTAGTTAATTACGAGTAAAAGATTTATTTGATTTGAAACATATTGATTATTCTAACAGCAAATGCTTGAAGGACTGAGGTTTTATTAGACAAAATTTCAGTGAATATCCCTAGTTGTATAGTAGCTGTGTAGCCTAGAAGCAACTCACTTCCTTGTGTTTTTCATCTATAAAAGAAGATTAAGAAAGATAATCTCGAAAATCATGTGCAAACACAATTCTCTTACTGCGTTCATGACTACAAACCAGTACCTATGCTGACTTTTTCTCAACAAATATTATCAACCACATGTGTACCTCACATTTCTGTAAAACACATTGAAGCCATTACATGCAATATGCCTTGACCAACATTCCGTGAAATGGGTAGTTTATCCTCATTTTATCTAGGAGATTAAAAATTACACAAAGTGATGTAGTTCATGATTATCAAAAGTGGATTCAAACTGAGATGTGCTTGTCTGTATATGTGTGTGTGGTGTGTTTTGTGTGTGCTTTAAACTTTGAGACCACTAAGCTGACTATGTCTTTATCTCAAGGGCTTATCATGGCATGGTGGTGACTTGAACTTCATGTAAAATAAAAGGTCCCTATGGTCTGGGATTTTGTATTCAAATTGAATAGAGAAGACAAAAGATATTTAAATGTTAGAGCATTTGAATTTGATGATGCAAATGGTTTGAAAGTGACCAAGCGTCAAGTGAACAGGGGAGACAGTAAATGCCATGGACTCTTGTGGGCGGAAAGAATAAGAGGCAGTTTGTGGGGGTGGGGGTGGGGGACTGAGTCAAACTAACAGAAGAAAGATTGGACAAAGTGTTCTAGGTTCATTCAAGAGGAATGGAGAAGAGCTTTTCATTCCTCCTGGCAGGGACTAAACCTTTGCATTTTTTCAATATTTTCTCAATCTGGACATGTGCCTCTGGGTTAAGGAAGGCCTATTTATTGACCACATTTAGTTGTTTTTTTTTTAAGAATTTTTTATTAAACAGTATGCTTCTTCATCTTGGAATTTAAGAAGATGCCTTAAAAGGTTTACAATGTACAGGGCTTTTGTAGTGCTGGTTGTATATTGCCGTGTGCAGAGGTGTAATTGCCTCAGCTCTGAGGTGATCTCAGGGCAGGGTGCTGTGGGACCAGGCATAGGTCCATTCCCCGTTACAGACCCTCCCCTTTGACATGCACATTTTTCTGGCTCTGGTCTCCTGAATATGTGAGTATGTGCTCACGTCTACTTTATGGCTGTGTTTACTTCAACAAGTTAGGATTCATTCAGCTGCTTCTTTATTGTTTGAATTGTTAAAATATGCACGTGTTACTTTTCTAATGCCAGTGACTGCTATTTTAAAAATGTTTTGCTGGACCCTATTGAATCTATTGAACTTTGTGTTTCTGAATGATTATTAATATGGATCAAAGGAATTTGGCATCCATTCTTATTTTAGAAAGTTCTAGATGCCATAAAAAGAATAAAAAGAAAAATTGCATTACCTATGGCTAATTAGCCCAGTTGGTGAGAAAACTGAATCCCTGGTAGAAGGAGATGCACTTAATCCCTTAGTGATCCTTTAGTTATGATCAGTTCTAAGGCTGCACACTACCTGCCCGGACAAGCCCCAGTCAGCTCAGGTAACTCATGGTTCTTTAGGGAATGAAGTGACAACGCATGGGTTTTTTTCAGTGAGATTCAAATCGACCATGAGAAAATAGATCTCTGCACATTAGGGCTGGGAGACCAGTGATTGCTTCATGGCTGAAGGGAAGCAGTATTTTCCTATGGCACAGTTAATTTTTGAAATATGTCTTCAATATGAAAGCTTGTCACCAAGTTTTATAAATTATTTGGCCAACCCACTACTACTAAAATTATTATTAGAGAAGTTTTGACCAACCTGATGTTTATAGAATGGATCACATAAGATAGGTATCAATCTATCCTCATCCGTATATTCCAGGCTGGATGAAGATAGATTCTATTTTAAAAAATTTTATTTTTAAACACTTTCAAACTTAAATGACAGTTACAAAAATAGTACAAACCTCATGCAGAGAACTCCAACATATCTCTATACTCCCAGATACTCAGATCCACAAATTTTAATGATTTGCCACATTTACCATATCATTCTTTCTAGGTCCATTCAAGAGGAATCCGTCAACCATTCAATCATTCTATTTTACCTATCTATCTATCTATCTATCTATCTATCTATCTATCTATCTATCAATTTATCCATCCGTGTATTTATCAATCCTTCTGAATATCTTGCTCCTTGAACCCTAAATACTGTCATGTATGTTTCCTAAGAACAAGGCTTTTCACTTATTCACTATTGATAATCTTTTGTTCATCTGTTTTTTTCCTGATATCCTTCAGTTCTTTGTCCACATTTTTTTTAAACTCTTTGAGCATGTTTAGGATCATTATTTTAAATTCTTTGTCTGATATGTCACAGATCTGGTCCTTCTCACTGATGGTTTCTAATGCATTAACCTTCATTACCTGGGCCATTGTTTCCAGTTTCTGTGAACGTTTTGTAATTTTTCTGTTGAAATATGGACCTTTTGATATTTTGATGTTTTATTGCTTAGAATTTAGACTCTGAGGCATTTGTTCCTTAAGCTTTTATCCTACTAGTATTGTGACAGAGCTTTCCTTGAATGCCAGGAACTAACAATAATAATAATAATATTAACAGTTTTAAAAGAAAACAGATTTATCAGTCTTTGCAGCTTGATCTGTGAGAGTGATTATTTTCAGGGCTTATTGATACAGCAAGTTTAGAAACTACCTCAAGGCCAAAGCGCAGGGGCCGCCATGATCCTTTCTGTTTATGTGTCCTGTCTTGGGCATGTGTTTGTGGCCTGAGAATTACTCTGTTAATACCAATACAAATGTCCCTTCTTCCTCAGCGAGCACTTTCCTTATAGTCTCAGGCACTGCACTGTATATTCTATGGCAAGCCACCCCTTTCCCAGCCCTTAGCCCTCTTGTTCCCTCACTCTGCAGAACCCAAAAATTTTGTGTCTTGCTCCTATTGTTGAAATCAAACTCATCAGCTAATATGTCTTAAAATAACATCAAGAGATTTCCTGGTTTCTGTAAGAAGTCCATTGAAGGCAAAAATCAGAAAGGCAAATTCATACCCATAACTAAGTTCTTTTTTTAAAAAATCTTTTTATTTGCATGTTTGGATGAATCTAAGCTATTTATGTTTTGTTGATTTAACATGACTCAAGGAAGCAGAAAATAGAGGGACAGTGTGAGAGAGGTGAAGGGCTATTATTGTTTTTCTTTCACATTTGTTATTTTCTTGCAATAGGTAACAATTATTTTTCAAGCATTCCCACTATATCCAGTTACCTCGGTCTGGATGGGGATGGGTAGGCAAACTTCTAAATTGAATAATATTGCTCAGAAAGCTCAAGAACTTGAAAGAGTTCAAGAAAGACAGTGAAAGTGTCTTTCACTGTCTTTCTTTTTTCTTCCGATGGACCCAACACAATTTTTGTTGTCTTCATGTCTATTTTTATCAAGCACCTTTGTTCTAGTGTTACCATTGGCAACACAGGACTTATTTTTCAACATGCCAGATGACACCCAACATTCTGGATGCTCCGTGGATTTGTTCTTAATGGAATTAAGAGCCATGCAAAACTCTTAAATATTTCCTTATTAAGGAGTTTAACTGTGTAGGTGAAAGGTGGAGGAAAGAGAGGTCGGCTCGTCAAGGCCCAGTTCCCCATGCTGCCTCCCTAATGAAGTATATGTGATAAATGAGCGTTCGATAGAACCTGGCAAACACCAGGGTACTCTCTTCATCACCCACTTGATTAAGTCACTGTTTCCCGAATGATACCTCAAGCCTACCTTCATGCCAATTACATTTAATTGATCATAAAGGTAATACTTAAATAATACAACTAATAAAAGCTAAAGTTGAATAAAGGTCACACAATCATAGACCAAGTACTATGTAAAGAGGTTTTAATTCTAAGCCCAGAACTCAGTTTAGCACTGGGGAGGTAGTTCAGTTCTAATGCCGAATCTAGACTCTGGGGATGAAGTTCAGGCAAGAGAAGTGACCATATAGTTTTTTTAAAGCAATATTTCATGACCTTCCCATATTAGGAAAGCAAAGCTTTTGAGCTTCTGATTGGCTTGTGATCTCTGGGCTTGCGGTTAGTTAGTTAAGCAGTGGCTGGCTGAAGATGGCTTGCTGTGGCCATGGGGAGCCTACCTGGGGTTTTGTTGACCAGTAGCTTTGATGCCACACCATGGTCAAGTTTATGAGGCCCTGTCAGGTTTGAACAAGTGTCAACACTCAAGGTGGCAAGGCCAAGGTTTGTGAAGGCTGATAGCATGCCAGGTACCTCTCGGAGAGTTTTACCGCTGTCTAATCATTTAATTTTCATTAAACCAACAGAATAGCACATTTATTAATCTTCATCTATAAAATGAGAAAACTGAGGCACAGAAATGTCCAGAAACTTGCCCAAGATCCCACTACTGGTAAGTGGTAGGCCTGAATTTGGACCAAGGTGGTCTGACTTCAGACTCTGGGCTCTTTTATTCTATGTTGCCTACAAATAAGAATAATAAGTTTGATTTTTAACATTTATTTAGCTTATTTACTCTTCATAGAGAAGAAGAGAATGTAAAAAAGGGAAGGCTTTTTTTTTTTCCTAAAGAAAACAAGAAAGCAAAGCCTGTTGAAGTTTCTAGGAGATTTTTCTCCTTCCTTTTTCCTTCCCACCCACCTCCTTTCTCATCTCCCTCCTCCTCTTCTTTTTTTTCTCCTTGATAAGCTATCTAGGGAAAACCACAAGTGGTGGTATCTTAATATGATGAAGTCGAAGTGTCTTAGGAATAGAATGCTTAGGTTACTATTGGTTCAGATATCCTCGTAAGCAATTTAGTCTACTTCATAGGGAAATGTGGAAAAAGAAAAAGGTCCAATTGCCCCTTGGGGACAGGGTGAGGTTGAATGTACAGTCACAGCAGAGACCTGGTGACAGATGGAAGTGTTTCAGGCAGGACTTGCCATACATGGTCCCCTATGGGCTCCTCCATCTGTCAGCACAAGTGTGTTACTATTTTGGGATTCAGTTTCTCCATTTGGAGAATACTTTGCAGGCTTGTTCCTAAGGTTAAAATGAGATTGGTAACTCACCAGGACTTTTCCTTTCTGCTTCTTATTTTTTCACTAGAAGAATAATTGAGGCAGGGAGATAATTAGACATTTTGAGGGGTTGGGAGTGTGCTTGGAGAGTGTGATAGAATGTTAAAATCTGGCACTGATACAAAATAAAAGTAATTAAAAGAAGAACTGAGAATATCATGCCTTTTGTTGAGAACATATATATTTGAGAATATAATTGGTAATAATCCATGGGTAGAAAAGCCCAGACTCAAAGCAAAACTATCCATTTCACTACATCTATCAAGTAACTGTGGATCTGATTACTAAATTTAGAAGGAATATTTAAAGATTGTATTTCTATCGAAATTAATTTTTTTTCCTTCACAGTTGAAGTACCTAAAGCTTAGGTCAGCCATAATTTTACGCAGTTATAAAGAGACAAATAAAAGAATGTTTTGCTTGTGCCTCTCAGCCTCTATAAACGTGAAGGCTTTTTAGACATAGAATAGAGAGAGTTCAAAGATAGCATATTTTGTGCCCCATTCAAGATAATAGCTATAAAATGTTACCTCACATTTGCCTGACAAAAAAACTCAGGTGATCTTTCTCTTTTGAATGAAGAAAGAAAACAAAGGCTGTGATAAAGACAAAGAAAGTAAATATTATATAATGAGACCTTTGAATGAGTCCATACCAGCGCCTTACAGGCATTAGGACTCACAAAGCAATCGTACATTTCTGAAGGTCAGCCATAGGGCTCCCCAAAATGGAGAGGACACTCCAAGAACACGGTGTGCTTTTCTCACTCTTACTTGTTCTCCTCTCACCAAGTCTTCTTTCTGCTGCTTATCTACATACATCCTACTCAGTCTCTGAATTTATATCCTCTTCGTTTTAACTAGCTTTTCTTCCTTCTATTTCTAAACCACATGTGTCCCAATGGCCAATCAGGGACTTCTAGTATAATGTCTTATTGTGCCAGTTGGAGAAGAAGATACTAAGATAGCATTAAAAATACAAGAAGTTAATTGAGAGCATGCCTGTGAAAGATAATGGACAGAGGAAGCAAGACTGGAAAGAGAAAGCTTTTAGACTATGAAAGGCGAGAGGGAAGGAAGCAGGAGTGAAGAAGGAAGCTCTCAGGCTGTGATACAGATTTCAGACAGCAGAAAGGGAAGTCAGAGCAAAGATGGGCTGTTGGGAAGTCCTGCATTGGGCAGAAATGGCCGGGCTCTCAAAACTTTGCTGTGCTCAGTCTTTCGCTGGGACTTGCCCAGGAAGAGCATGTCCTTTGCTCAGAAGACTTGATGGCTCCAGAAGTTACTGCAACTAGAAGCTATCAGCTGAGGGCCCATCTTTCAGCTTCAAGGCAAGTTCTTTTTTGAAGGGATCTCCTAAAGTCTTCTCTAGGTTGACACACTTGTAACCTGCTCGTGGTGGGTCTGAATTATTATTTGCATCTCTTGTGACTATTCAAATTATCAGGTGAGGTAGGCTGATAAAATTTAGGACGTACGTCTCCTAAATTTTGAGCCTGTGAATATGTTACCTTATATGGCAAAAGGTACTTTGCAAATATGATTAAGGTAAGCTTACTAAAACAGGGAGATTATCCTGATGGAATCCTCATAAAAGGGAGGTAGTACGGACAGTCAGAGAAGGAAACATGATGAAAGAAGCAGAGGTTGAGTAAGGGATGGAAGGAGCCATGAGCTATGGAATGTAGGAGGCCTTTAAAAGCTGGAAAAGGCAAGAAAATGGATTATCCACTAGAACCTCAAGAAGGAACCAGTCCTATCAACACCTAGATTTTAGGACTTCTGACCTCAAGAACTAAATATAACGCATTTGTGTTGTTTTAATCCAATAAATTTGTGGTATTTCATTACAATATTAAGAGAAAATAATACACCAGTTATTTATGATTTGTCTTTTTAGCACATTTCTAGCATTTCTGAAGACAGACACCACCATTTATCTGTTCAACACAGATTTATTGAGCACTTACTTTGGCATCAAGCATTGTCTGCAGTCCTGGGAGTCCAAAAGTGGATAATATAAGGTTTCTGCCACTGTGGATCTTATTTTCTAGAAAGAAATTCAGACATAAGTCCTTCCTCCGAAGAAGTGGTATTTGAAATATTTGAATAGATCCCCAAATAAGAGCATTCCCATTGCATAAGCCTAGAAAAAAATACGTTGCATAGAATAAGTTCTTAATAAATGGTTCCTGATTGAATGATATTTAGTGTAAACAATTTTTAAGAAACAAATCAAGTGTAACCATTGTATCATATCCCTTCTTCTTTTCTATGAAATATTCTCATGGTCAGAGATAATATGAATATCTTTGGAATTTCTCAGTTAGCATCTAGATTTGGCTTTTCCTCTATATGTTAGTGCTATACATGTATTAAGGTACTGAAAACAAATTTCCTTCTAAAACCAGAGGTTTTCCCACACAAACACACACTTCAGTATGCATATGGACAAATTGTGTCTTTTTAGGGTATCTTAGTAATGTAACTAAATTTTAGTTTTATAAAAGGCATTTCAAATGTATCAATTCATTATTACTTTCACTCCTATGGAGTATATTGGTCCAAGTTTGGAAGGTTGATTCAAATCGAAAAAGAATACAACTTAAGTTCTGACATAGAACCTTAGCATTAAGAATGACTGTAGAGGACATTTATTTCAATCACACAAATTTGAAAATGTTGTAGGCTCCCACATAGATGGACAGCTAACTTCTTTCTCAATGCTTCCTGTAACAGCTTACTGACTTTTTTCACAAGGCAGACCCCATTGTTAGTTTGAGTACAAAGGTTTTATTTACATCTGCTGAAAATTTCCACCAATTGATTCTATTTCTGCTTTTGGAACTTCACAAAACAATATTAGCGTCTATTTTAGGGTACCACGTATGAAACTATTTTTCTAAATCTTCTCAATTGCAGGCGAATCTTAGTGATGATTAACTTTTTTGTGTCAACTTGGCTAGGCAATAGAGTTTATTTATTCAACACTAATTTAGATGTTGCTATGAAAGTATTTTTTAGACATAGTTAGCATCCGTAATCTGATTATTCGAAGTAAAGGAGACAACCTTGGATAATGAGCAAAAACTGAGATCTTCTATAGAAGAAGAAATCTACCCCAAGGCTACAACATATATTCCTGCCTGAGTTTCCTGTGCGCCGGCTTGCCCTACAGATTTCAAATTTGCCTGCCCCCATAATCCCATGAGCCATTCCTTAAAATAAATCTCTTTGAGTATATACCTATATAGGTTCTGTTTCTCTGGAAACCTAGACTAACATCATTTTTAAAAAAACTGCAGCATGGTTTTTATATGACTACATTACCTTGTTTACCTCCATTGGTTATTTGCTAGTTTGCTATTGTCCTTCTCATAATATTGTGGCCTTTACATGACATAAGACACCAGGTACTGGATTTTCATTAATAAAGTTCTTCTCTTTTACCACCATAAATCTCAGACCAAGACGTGCCACCTATCCTTGGCAATTACATAGAAGCCTCTAGTGTAGGTGTATGCATGTGTTCAGGTGCTTACACATTTAGGGTTGTTAAATCTTACTCCTTAATTACCCTTTGATTTATGAAATATCTATCCTTACCTTTAGTAATACTTCTTGCCTTAAAGTCTGTTATTTGTTTAGTTATACCGTCTGTTTGCTTAGCACTTAAGATATCTTTTTTCTATCTTTCACTTTCAAACTTTCTGTGACTGCTTAAGTAAAATGTCTGTAACATTTGGTTCTCTCTCTCTTTTTTTAATCCACACTGAAAAACTGTGTCCTTTAACTGTAGTATTTAGATAATTTACATAGTGTTATTTTATACTGATATAGTTGGGTTTAAGTCTACATCCAACTACTTATTGTGTCTTTTTCCCATCTGTTCTTTGTACATTTTCCCTCATTTCTTGCTTTCTTTTGTATTAATCAAGTTATTTTTCATTATTTCCTTTTGTATATTGTATTACCTTGCTAGTTATACTTTATATTATTTTTAGTGGTTATTATAGAGACAATATGCATCAAATTTCTTATGGCCAACTTTAAATTAGTACATTACTACTTAAAAATCAAGAACCTTAAAACAGTGTTATTGCATTAACTACCCTTTTGCCCTTTGTGGTATTGTCATATGTTTGACTTTTCATATGTCAAACTATTGCAAATAATAATAAAATATAATAGGTATTTTATTAATATTTAAATCATTTACATTCATTCATATTTGCTTAAATATTTACCATTAATAGTGCTTTACATTTCCTGTGGAAGTTAATTTTCCTTCAGCCTGAACAACTTCCTTTACTATTTCTTCTAATGTATATCTTCAGGAAAAAGTATTGATTGTAGGTTTTTTTCATCTGAACATTTCTATTTTACCTTTTTTATGTCTCCCTACATACATACATATATATATATATATATATATATAT
>PVIY010040533.1:0-22303 GCA_004026745.1 Myrmecophaga tridactyla
ATGTATAATCTTTTTTTCTCTATTATTGTTTTATTTCTTTTTCTGATGTCTTTTTATTTCTTTCTCTAAATCGATGCAAATGTTCTAAAAAATGATAAATATGCAACTATATGATAATATTAAGAATTACTGATTGTATATGTAGAATGGAATGATATATTAATGTTCTTTTGTTAAGTTTTTTAATTAATAAAAAGTTTAAAAACAAAACAAAACAAAAAAAACACCATCCTAACCACATTAGCCAGTTTCTGGGAGTCTGTTTATTCCATCTCATGCACAAGGGCCACTTTGTTGGCTAGTATTTGGCAGCTCTGTGGCTCCCTCTACCACTGTGGGACAAATGACAATGCTGTGAGGTAAATGGTTCTGTTACTTTGAAGGAAGGCCAAAATCAACAAATAACCTAAAAAAAAGAAACTAAATCTAAAACCACATTATTTTCTTCACATATCACTCTGCAACAGTAATTAAAATACAGAGTTTTATATAACGGTTCCTTTGTGGTTGGTTGAGTTTGAGGTTACCCTGGTGATATTTGGAAGGAGAGTGTGGACAGAGGGACAAATGGGCTATTGTCCATCATTTCAGCCCTCATCGTACTTAAATAGGCTGCATATGCTTCAGCAGCAGTATTTGCCACTGCCATGTTTCTCCTGTAGTGAATAAATAGACCACATTGTGAATAAATTCCTCAATATCCTTCAGCGAGGAGCTGATCAAGGTGCCAAAATGCTGTGAAAACTAGGCAAGCAGAAGACTTTGGCCGCATTGACAGCATTCAAAGGCACCACCAATTTCTAACGTGAGTTCAAGCATATCATTCATGTCCCATGCACAGTAACTGGTGCCTGATATTTCTTCCAGGCTTCATCCCCAAGCACGCTGACATGAGCTGTGAAGTATTTCATTTTAACGTCAGCATCGCTTGCTCTAACTGTAGACAAAGATTGTTCTCACTTGAATCTTTCCTTTGATATCACTATTCACCAGTCAGTCTTACTAGGCTAAGTCTATTTTTAAATATTGCACAAATATTTCTATTGATTAAGACCACTCTTCCTGTGGCTCCATGCCATACTTCACAAATGGATAGGATCTGCACTTACCAGCCCTCTCAATTTACTGGTTAAATAGAATGACAAATTTTAGGGCAATAAAGTGATTTCCAGTTTAAAATTCCTCTGTCATTGTGCACTACTTCTATGGCCAGGTGTAACAAAGAATTGCTTAGAAAACAAAAAAAGTTAAGAAGATGAACAAAAGTTAAGAAGATGTACAAAGAATACATGTTACTTGATGCTTTCATTCAAATATCTTAGCAATAAGAAGACTTTTACAAGGTCTCATTTATGGGAAACTGCTCAATAAGCCTCACTGATGAATTGGGCAGCCATCCCACCTCAGGGCCCAGGCCCATCAGCTGTCACTGGCTACAGTCAATAAGGCCCACAAACACCCTCAAGGTCCTAACTAAAATGCCTATTGATTCTGTAGGTGGCTCATCTTTTTACAGCTCAATATCTTTAACTAGTATTTCAATCCAACACTTTTTAGGCAACATATCTTTTCTTAGCTATTATCCTCAGGGGTAAGAAGACAACCTGTTCACATTATTATTTAATATAGCAACGTTGGTGCAGTCTTGAAACAACTAGATGTCACAGGAAATATTTGAACAGATCATCGGCCTGTGTGCTGGTATGCACTTTGGTTGTTTCCTTTCCTCCTTTTTATTCCCCTTGGGCACGACTATGATGAGTATGATTATTCTCTTTTTGTTGAATTGAGCATGCGCTGGAATTCTCCTTCACCTTTGAATTTGGGCTGTGCCTGTGACCTGTAACATAAATAGAATCCTACAGAAGTTCTGAAACATGGAGGCTGCTTAGTCTGAAACCTCAATCCCTTATCAAGAATCCCCACTTTCACATTTTTGAAATTGATCTTTGGGCTCAGCTGAACATTTTCAGCATGGTGGTTTTCACTTCTTCAGGGGGTACAGCTCATTTCTTATTTGTATATTCTTTCTTATTCTGGGTTGATGTCCTTCTCCCTGCAATTTACCCCCACCCTAATGCTTCTGACACAGCACAGAATATGCTTATTTCTTCTCCCATGTGACAGCTATTTCAGAGATGTGAAATTAGCTCTGTTTAGAGCCTTTTTCAGCCAAGATATCAGTAATTCTTTCAACCATTCTTACCTCATGGTTTTCAACAGTTAATAATCCAGGTTATCTCATAATTTGTTCTTAAGGCAGTTCTCATATTCATCAATCTTTTGTGTGCAGTATGGTGGGGGTCACATTGCATTCATTTTCCATGTGACTATTCCATTATTTCAGCACCATGTGTTGACATTTCTTAATTTTTTTTCTTTTTTGGGGGTTGGAGCGAAGACCATGGGCCAGGAATCAAATCCCGGTCTCCCGATAACAGGCGAGAATTCTATCATTGAACTACCCTTGCACCCCCTATTCTTTCATGAAATTCATCTGAATTCAAGCAGAAACTTTTATAAGAAGTAAATTCAAAATAAATACTTTTTTTTCCCCAAAGAAAGAATGAAAAGTTAATTAATAAAATGGAATGGATAACTTTCTGAAACAATGAATTTCCAGAGGCAATTAGATGTTTCCACATCTATTCAGGTGGAAACAGGTGTGTTCTCATAGTATATTCATAGGATTAAAGTTGGAAGGGGACTTGGAAATTTAACCAGTGAGTTCTGCTGTTACTGGGACCTTGTTTTCATAGGGAGTATTGAGTCCTCTGGTTTTAAGGGGATCTTTCTCCTACTCACACTCCATGTAGGACACAGTTTTAGAGTAAAAAGATCAAACTGTATTGAAGTTGATATTTTGATTCAGTGTCTCCTTACTATTATTTCCATGCCTGAAGTCTTTATTTACCTTGTAACTCTTAGCTCTCCTAACTTTTTTTCCAGACGTGGAAACTGAAGCACATATATGGTTAGGTAATGTGCCCATTGTTCAAACAGCTATTAAGGGGCAGAGATGGGTGACACAGAATTTTTATCTTTATATTACCAGTATTACATAGTACCTGGCACATAATAGTTTATCAATAAATTTTTGATGAAGGAATATATATATTCAGCATTTAAAACTGTATTATATTTATAATAATACATCAAAGTTATTTATATATTGAAACTAAAGGGTCAAATAGTTCTACAAGCCTTATAATGAAAGCAGTTAGTCACCTCTCCCAGGCTTCTCATATGTAATTTATGAGTTCCAGAGAAAACAATTTTCAAATAGTTTTGTCTCCTGCTTCTGGACTTTACCCTCAAATTACCCAAAAGCATGCTTTTTTTTTTAAACTTGAATTTTTGGTTTAACTTCTCACTACAGAAGGTAAGCATTTAGCTTTCTTACCCCATTCTCCCACATATATGAATTCATTTTCCCCTCTTACCCACTTACTATAAATATAGCATAGCTTTTATTAATAATTTGCAGTGGTTAATTATTATGACAATGTAAACATTTTTCATATCAGAGCTGCATATTGGAGTTACATTTCCTATCTTGTGCATAAATTTTGTTTATCCAGAAGTCAATAGTTTTCCTTGCTAACTATGTGCCCAGCTTTGGTTTTCTGTTTCACCTATTTATTCCCAAATTCTATGATACAAATGAAGGTCCCTGCAAGTACCATCAGACATATGAGATGATGATGATTGTTTTCTAAGAAACATTCTTTCAGAGTCTTTTAACTTCTTACTCCAGTCCGGTCTGGTTTCTGTTACACTTTCCACACAGGCATCATCTAAGAATCCCTATACTATCATGCTAAGGAGTTTTGTGGCGTCTGTCTTCTACCAATTTCTACTTCCAGGATCCTATGTCTTCCTTTTTTAAAGTTTGCTCTCTTCTTTTGTTGGAAAGAACTACAGTCCCTACAGTATATTCTTCAGAAAGGGTGGTTGGGAAATAAATTTTGGGAAAATTATTTTTAAGTGTCTTTTTTTTCCCCTTTTCCCTTGATGTTAGCTTACCTATTGATTACTTTTGAAATTGGAAATAATTTTCCTTTAGAATTCTGAAGACATTGTTTTATTGTTTTCTAGCTTCCAGAGCTGTTGTTAAAAGATTTTATTCATTTTATGAAAAGTGAGTTCTCTCCTCTATGGAAGTATTTAGAAGCTTTTCTTCATTCCCATTGCTCTGAAAATTCATGATGTCCTTGGGTGTTATCTCATTCCAGAAATTGATGTCTCCTTGTAATGTATGATTCTCAATTCAGGGAAATTTTTCTTAATTTTTTTTTTGATAATTTCCTTAATGTTTTCTCCTATTTTTGTTTCTGTAACTCCTATTAATTGGATGCTGATTTCTTAGATTAATCTTCTATTGTTTTTTACTTCTTTCTCAGAGATTTCCTTAACTTTATCTTCCCACCTTTCTAATGATTTTTAAAAAATACTTTATTTTATTTTTAATTTGTAAAAGTCATTTTCTGTTCTCTGAATGTTCTTTTCTTATATCCTTATTTTCTTGTTTTCTGAATAAAATAACTTATTTTCCCTCTGAGATTATCTTTGTAGTTTTAAAATAGTTTTCTTCTTTTCTCTGCAATGTCTCTTATCCCTCAGATTTTTTCCCTATATACTTTTAAAATATTATCTCATGTTAAAATATTTCTTCATGTGGCTGATGATCTTGAATGCCCTTTCCTATTTAAGATTATGGTGCTTAAAAGCTGATTTGAAAAGTTTTATGTATAGGCCTAGTCAATTGGTAGGGTTTGTAGCTATAAGATGAGTCATCCTGGTGGGACATTTTATTGTGACTCCCCCAAATGGCCAGTATATGTGGGACTTTTCTCATGGGTTGTTTCTCTTTCTTAGGGAGAAGTCTCCCAGTCAAATGCCAGGATGAATAAGAGAGCTCATGTCTGTCTCCTCACTTTCCTTATTACTCCTGTCTTCAATAGAAAATCCTATGCTCAGCTGAGTCTGGTATCTCCTAGCACAAAACTCTCTTCAAAGAGAAATCCTGAGGCTTTGGCCAGGATAAAGAGTAGGCAGACACAGAAGCATGAAAGGAAGAGGATTCTTGGGGTCTAGTTGTTTCAATCTAATTGCAGATTTACAACTAATTCAGTTTAGAACTCATTCTATAGCCGCTGTCCAAGGAAACTACTGCCTTTCACTTCTTTATCTCTTTGGGTTCTGAGGTAGGAACAAGCTTCTGTTTGTGCTTGACCAACTATTTTTGGTGTGTTGAATTAGTTACCACTTGTCCATCTGGTTTCTAACTTCCATTTTTTTTTCATGATATGTCTTTCTTTATTTGCTGTAATTATGTTTATGAATTTAAAAAATAACTACAACTGTTTACTGACACTTTAGTGTATTTTGGAATGCAGTGGAGATAAATGTATATATTCAATGTGCCATATTTAACTGGATGTTTTTCTTGCCATTTAATTAGTAACTTTCTTTTCAAATTACAAATATAATGTATAATGTATACTCACCTAGTAAAGTTTGGCGCATACCTTTAAGCAATAAAAATGTATAATGAATATTTATTAATCAAAATTATGTTACCCAGAAATTAACTATGTATGTATGTATATATCCATGTATATATGATATATGTATGTATGATCTATATCTATCTGTCTGTCTGTCCACCTGTCCATCCATCCATCCATCCATCCATTCACCCATCCATCCATTTAAATTTGGGGGATTATATTCTGTCTTCAGTTTTGTTAGCTACATTTAAAAACAGTATTTTCCTATATTTATCATTTAAAAAAAATTTCACTCCTTGTTCATTCACTCATTCAATGAGTATTTATTAAGTATCTATGAGTACCTATTACAGGCAAGGCAGTTTGTGCTTTGAATGTAGTAGTGAAAAGATAAACCTATACTTGATCCTCAAGCATTCTCTGAGGATATACCAGGAGGTGCTACTCTGCACTGGGGTAAGGGAACACGTCCTTCAAGATGTTACCTTTTATCCCGCTGGTTGATAAGTCTTCCAAATTGTTTTTAATCTAAAGGGGTACTCCTTCATCCCTTTCTCTTTTGATACTTAATGAGTGAAGAGGTGGGTCATTTGTCCTATATAATTTCCCACATTTTTAATTTTGCTGGTAGCATCTCTTGGGATGTTTAAAACAGGTTCTTCTACCCTCTGTATTTCCTTTGAACAATTTTTAGATTCGCAGCTTGGTCTGAATCAGTTTTGATATTTTTTGCAAGAGGACTTTATAGGTGGCATGGGTTTTTCCAACTGCACCATATAAGGAGGCTCATAATATCTGGACGTCTCTTTTTGTGATGTTAGGATCGATCAATGGGTTAAAGTCTTATCATCCTAAACTATCCATAATAAAGTTCCTCATTAGCTTTTTAAAATGCATTTTCATTTATGCATTTTTTGTTAGAGAAGTTGTAGTTTTATAGAAATTTTATGTATAACATATATAAAATGGAGTTCCCATATGACAACCTATTATTAACACCTTGCATTAATGAGGTACGTTTGTTATAATTCATGAAAGAAAATTTTTATAAATGTTCTATTAACTATAGTCTTCCATTTGCAATAAAATTCATTGTGTTGTACGGTCCTATGTATTTTCTTTTAATTTTTATTATAGTAACATATATATTACCTAAAATTTCCCCTTTGAACCACATTCATTGCTGTTAAAGTTCATTGATAGTGTTGTGCTACTATTACTCCCATCCATTATCCAAACTTTACAATCTATTCCAATAGAAATTCCGTACAATTTAAGCAGCATTAACTTGCCATCCTACCCCCAATCCAGCCCAGTAAACTTTACTCTAGATTTGGAATCAATGCGTTTGCTTATTCTAATTATTTCATATCAGTGACATCATACAATATTTGTCCCTTTATGTCTGTGATATATCCACTCAACATCGTATCTTTAAAACTCTTCCATGTTAATGCATGAATCAGAAAATCATCCTTTTTAATGCTGGATAATATTCCATTGTATCTACATACCACATTTTGTTTTTCCACTCATTGGTTGATGGACACTTGGGTTGCATCCATCTTTTGCTATGAATAATACCACTAGGAACATTGGGGTGTAAATATCTCTTTGCATTCCTGCTTTCAATTCTTTTAAATATGTATCTGGTAATAGAATTGCTGGTCATATGGTAATTCCATACTTAAATTTCTGAGGAACTGCCAAAGTGTCTTCCACAGTGGCTGAACTATTTTACATTTCCGACAGCAATGAATAAGTGTTACTATCCTTCACATCTTCTCCAATACTTATAATTTTCTATTTTTTTAATAGTAGCCATTCTAGTGGGGGGAAAATACCTCATTATAGTTTTGATTAGAATTTTCCTAATAGGTAATGATGTTGAACATTTTTTGATGTGCTCTTTAGCCATTTGCATGTCCACTTTGGAGAAACATCTGTTTAAGTCTTTATCCCATTTTTAAATTGGGTTGTATGTCTTTTTATTGTTGAATTTTAGGATTTCTTTATGTATTTTGGATATTAAACTTGTGTCAGATATGTAGCTTCCAAATATTTTCTCCCATTGGATAGGTTGACTTTGCATTTCTGTGATAAGTCTCTGATGCATAAAAATTTTAAATTTTGATGAGGTCCCATTTATCTATTTTTAAATTTTGTTTCTTACGCTTTGGGTATAAAATCTAAGAAACACAAGATCTTGAGGATACTTTCCTATGTTTTGTTCTAGAATATTTATCATCCTAGTTCCTATATTAAAGATAATGATCCATTTTGAGTTCATTTTGATATATGATGTGAGCTACGAGTTCTCTTGGATTCTTTTGTATTTGGACATCCAGCCCACCCAGCATCATTTTTTGTTTTTTGTTTTTTGTTTTTGTCATGGACAGGCTCCAGGGATTGAACCTGGGACTCTGGCATGGCAGGCAAGAATTCTGCCACTGAGCCACTATTGCACTGCCATCCAGCGTCGTTTTTTGTTTGTTTGTTTTTTTTGTATGGACAGGTTCAGGGAATCGAACCCAGGTCTTTGGCAACACAGCTCCAGTGTCATTTTTGAAGAGACTATTTCCCAACTGAGTAGATTTGGCAGTCTTATAAAAAATCAATTAGATATAGATGTGAGGGTCTATTTCTAAACACTTAAATCTATTCCATTGGTATATACATCATTGTGCCAGTATCAGGCTGTTCACTGTAACTTTGTAATAAACCTTAAAGTCAGGAAGTATGAGTCCTCCAACTCTGAACTTCCTTTTTCAAGAAGTGTTTGGCTATTTGGAGGCCCCTTATCCTTCCAAATAAATGTGATATGTGGCTTTTCAATTTCTGAGAAGTAGGCCGTTGGAATTCTGATTGGAATTGCATTGAATCTGTAAATCAATTTGGATATAATTAACATTTTAATGGTATTTAGTCTTCTAATCCATAAACACAGACTGCCGTTGCATTTATTTAGGTTTTCTTGATTTCTTTTAGCAATGTATTTTAGTTTTCTGTGTACAAGTCCTTTATATCCTTGGTTAAATTTATTCCTAGGTATTTGATTTTTTATTGCTCTTGTATCTCACCATGTTATTGAACTCATTTATTAGCTCTGGTAGCTTTTGTTGTAGATGATTTTGTGACCCAGCATATATAGGATTATGCTATCTGAAAATAGAGAAAGTTTTACTTCTTCCGTTACAATTTGGATGCATTATTTCTTTTTTTTCCTAAGTGCTCTAGCTGGAACTTCATAAAAATGTTGAATAGCAGTAGTGACAGCAGGCATCTTTATCTTACTCCAGATCTTAGAGGGAAAGATTTTAGTCTTTTGCCACTGAATATGATATTAGCTGTGGGTTTTTCATGTATGCTTTTATTCATATTGAGGAAGTTTCCTTCTATTCCTATCTTTCAAAGTTTTTTTGAAATTTTTAAAGTTAATTTATTTTGTATTATCAAACCAAGGTAACATACAAACATGAACACTCTTGACATACAAACATTCCGTGTATGGTGTATAATCAATGGCTCACAATATCACCACATAGTAGTATATTCATCATTTTTTAGAACATTTGCATCACTCCAGAAAAAGAAATAAAAAGAAAAAACTCACACATACTATACCCCTTACCCATCCCTCATTGACCACTAGTATTTCCATCTACTTAATGGATTTTAATCTTTGTTCCCCCTATTTTTTTCTATAGTCCTTACCACTCCCTTTCATTGTTCACTAGTATTTCAATCTACTCAACTTATTTTAACATTTGTTCCCCCTATTATTTATTTATTTTTAATCTATATTTTTTACTCATCTGTCAATATCATAGGTAAAAGTAGCATCAGACACAAGATTTTCACACTCACACAGTCACACTTCAAAAGCTATATCATTATACATTCATCTTCAAGAAACATGGCTACTGGAACACAGCTCTACAGTTTCAGGCACTTCTTTCTAGGGTCTCTAATACACCTTAAACTAGAAAGGGGATATCTATAAAATGCATGAGAATAACCTCCAGGATAACCTCTCGATTCTGTTTGAAATCTCTCAGCCACTGACACTTTATTTTGTCTCATTTCTCTCTTCCCCCTTTTGGTCAAGAAGATTTTCTCAATTCCTTGATGCTGAGTCCCAGCTCATTCTAGGATTTCTGGCCACACTGCCAGGGGGAAATATTATGGAAGTCATGTCCCATGTAGAGAGGGGGAGGGTGGAGAGTTTGCTTGCCATGTTGGCTAGTAGAGAGATAGGCCACATCTAAGCAATGAAAGAGGTTCTCTGGGGGTGACTCTTAGGCTTCATTTTAAGTAGGCTTAGGCTATCCTTTGCAGATATAAATTTCATATGAACAAACTCCGAGATTGAGGGCTCGGCCTATTGATTTGGTTGTTCCTACTGCTTGTGAGAATAATCAGGAATTCTCCAAATCGGGAAGTTAGATTTTCCCCCTTTCTCACCATTCCCCTAAGGGAACTTTGCAAATACTCTTTTATTCACTGTTCAAATCACTCTGGATTTATCAGGGCATCACTCTGACAAACCTACAAAATCTCATACCCTGTTCAAGGGTCCATGTTCTTATGGTGTTCAATTAAACTATCCATATAAATTATATTAGGAAGTGCACTAATCAAAATATAAATTCCTATTTTTCAAAGTATTTTTATCAAGAAAGGATGCTGGATTATGTTAAATGCCTTTTATGCATCAATTGAGATGATTATGTGTTTTTTCTCCTTTATTCTTTGTAAGATGGTATCATGGTCAAGCCCATGTGTCAACTTGGCCAGGTGGTGGTACACAGTTGTCTGGTTGGGCAGGTGCTGGCTTGTTTCTTGTTATGAGGACATCTCATGGCTTAAATTATGGGCAAATTGGCTGCATCCACAGCTGATAGCTTTTACTATCAGCTACAGGAGTGTCTTCTGCAATGAGTGATGCTTAATCTAATCACTGGAAGGCTTTTAAGGAGGATTCAGAAGAGATGATCACTCTTCCTGCTTCAGCCAGTCAGCCTCTCCTGAGAGTTTGTTGAGGACCTTCATTGGAGCTGCAAACTCGTGGTCTTCCCTACAGATCTTGGATTCTTACATACCACAGTTGCATAGCCAGCCTCTCCTGAGAATTTCTTGAGGAACTTCATTGGAGCTGCCAGCGTACAGCCTGCCTTACAGACCTTGGACTCTACATCCCCATGGTCATAATACACACATTTATAAATTTTGTATTTACAAATATCTCCTGCTGATTCTGTTTTTCTAGAGAACCCTAGTTAATACATATGGTGTATTACATTAATTGATTTTCTTGTGTTGGACAACTCTTGCATACCAGGAATAAATTTCACTTGATCATGGTATAAATATTTTAATGTGCCGTTGGGCTCAATTTGCAAGTATTTTGTTGAGGATTTCTTATATATATATATATATATATATATATATATATGAGAAATTGGTCTGTAATTTTCTTTTGTATTTTTATCCGGCTTTTGTATTAGGGCGATGTTGGCTCCATAGTATGAGTTAGGTGTTTCCCCCTCTTCTTCAATTTTTTTTTGAAGAATTTGAGTGGGATTGGTTCCTGTTGTTCTCAGAATGATTGGTAGAATTCACCTGTGAAGCCACCTAGTCCTGGGTTTTTCTTTATTGGGAGGTTTTTGATGACTGATTCAATCTCTTTATTTGTAATTGTCCAATTAAGGTCTTCAGTTTCTTTCCAAGTAAGTATAGGTTGTTAATGTGTTTCTAGGAATTTGTCCATGCCATCTAGGTTGTCTAATTTGTGAGCATACAATTGTTCATAGTATCCTCTTATAATCATTTTTATTTCTCTGGAGTCAGTAGTAATGTTACTGTTACCTTTCTGAATTTATCTACTTGCGTATTCTAGTTTGCAATTTTATTGATCTTTTCCAAAAACTAACTTTTGGTTTTGATAATTCTCTGTTGTTTTTATTCTTGACTTTATTTATTTATGCTCTAGTCTTTGTTATTTCTTTCCTTCTGCTTGCTTTGGGATTAATTTGATGTTCTTTCTCTCATTCCTTCAGGTATGCAATTAGTCTTTGATTTCAGCTCTTTCTTCTCTTCAACATAAGCAATTAGAGCTATAAATTTCCTTCTCAGCACTCCCTTTGCTGCATGCTGTAAGTTTTGAGAAGTTGTGTTATCATTTTTCATTTGTCTCAAGATATTTACTGATATCCCTTGCAATTCTTCTTTGACCTACTGATTATTTAAGAATGTGTTCAGTTCTCCACCTGTTGTTGATTTCCAGCTTTATTCCATTATGGTCAGAGAAAGTAGTTTATATGCTTTCAATATTTTTAAAGTTATTGAGACTTGTTTTGTGACCTAACATGTGGCTATTCTGGAGAACTATCCATGTGCACTTGAGAAGAAGGTATATCCTGCTGTTTGGGGTGCAATGTTCTGTATATGCCTATTAGGTCTAGGTCACTTATCATATTATTCAAGGTCTCTGTTTCCTTATTGATTCTCTGTACAAATGTTCTATCTGTTGATGAGAGTGGTGTACTGAAGTCTCCAACAATTATTTTCTTGGTTGCTTTTTCTCCCTTAAATTTTGCCGGTGTTTGCTTCATGTATTTTAGGTACATAAATGTTTGTGATTGCTATTTCTTCTTGTGGATTGACCCTTTTAGTAATATATAGTATCACTCTTCATCTCTTATAACAGTTTTTTTTACTTAAGTCTGTTTTATCGCACATTAGTGTACTTACCACCACTCCTTTTTCATTACTATTTGCATGGACTACCTTTTACCAGTTTTCCACTTTCAATCTACTTGTGTCTTTGCATTTAAGGTGAGTCTTTTGTAAACATTATATAGTTGGATCATGCTTGGGTTTTTTTAATCTATTCTGCCAATCTGTGTCTTTTGATTTGGAAGTAAAATCATTATCATTCAGTGTCATTATTGTAAAGACAATGCTTACTTCAGCCATTTTGCCCTTTGGTTTTTAGATGTCATATCTTTTCTCCTTTCCTTTATTGCAAACTCCTTTTCTGTGTAGTTGAACTTCTGTGATCTATCTGTCACAGTTTTGTTTCTGTATATATTTTAAATATATTTTTCTGGTTTTCTTGAGGTTTGTATTATACAACCTATGTCTATAACCTGCTGATTTGAAAAGATACCAACTTAGTTTCAATAGAATACACTTCTCTGCTCCCATATTCCACTGTTGCCCCTCTCTATTTTTTTGTTCCACATTGTCTTTATATTATGTCTCTCCATTATCAGGAAATATGACTCTTTCTGTTCAAAATACTCTAAATCTTATAGGAATTAAATATATATACTCTTTATATATATATATATACTGAGAATACAGTACTATTGGGTTTACTCGTTTAGTTACCTTTACTGAATAGCATCGCTTCTTCACACTACTCCATGCAAATAGTAACGAAAAAGGAGTTGTGGTAAGTTGTTTGTTTTGTTGGTTTCTTTGTTTGTTTGGGAAGTGCATGGGCTGGGAATTGAGCCTGGATCTTCCACATGGCAGGCGAGAATCACTGAAGTACCCTCACATCCCTTCATTAGCTTTTTAAAAGCACATTTTATTTTAAAAATGGATAATGTATATGACAATCTTAAAGACAATCTTAGTATTTTTTTTACTAAGGGTAGTCCACAGTTTTAGCCCTGTGAACACTTTTTCTATAGTGAAGTTTTGTCATCAGTTTTAGGGAGTTGTAATTTATATGAAATAAAGTTAATAAATTTTAATAATTTTGATATATGAATGGTTGGTAACCACCTCAAAAATCATTGTGTATGATTTCATGTGTGTGTAATTTTGATCACCCCCAAAATTACTTGTGTTTCATTATATTAATTGCCTCCACTGTGCTCTTGACTCCCTGTAACCATTGACCTGATTTCTATCGAAATAGTTTTATCTTTCCTGGAATTTTCATATACATGAAATCAAATAAAATAGTAACTTCATTTTGTGTTTGGCTTCTTACATTTAGTATAATGATTTTTAAATTCATGTATGTAGTTCCATGATTATGTAGTTTTCCCCTTTTAATTGCTCAATAACATTCCACAATGTGGATTTATAACAATTTGTGCATTCACCAGTTAATGGACATTTTTTCCAGTTTTTACTCAGTATGAATAAGCTCCTTTGAACATTTGAGTACAAAGGGTTTTTGTTTCCTAATTATTAAAACAACTAACATACAGTGGATTGGCTTTACAATAGAAATTTATTGGATCAGTGTCTGAGGCTAGAAGGCTTGCCTCCTCCCAGGGTCAGTATTTTCTGGCCTTTGGGGTTCTTTGTCTTTTTCATCAGATGGCAATACTATGGTGATATCTTCTCCTTTCCCATCTAGGCTCTGTTAACTTCTGGGTCCCCATGGCTTCTCTCTCTGGATGACTTTCACACTGCTTATAAAAAATCTCTCGATTTGGATTAAAGCCCAAACTACTTCAGTTGAGCTACATTCTGAAGATACTTTATTTACTTGGATCCACAGCCAGTAGAACGCGAACTGAGACCAAGAACATGTCCCAACTGGGGTACACAATTCAATCCACCACAGTCCAACTTCTGGATGCCTCAAAAACATGTTTTTCCACATGCAAAATAATTTATTCCATCACAATGACTTCAAAGCTTTAAGTCACTTCAGTAACAGTGCTAGGTAGAAAATTTCATCAAAATAAATTATGGGTCTGGTCCATCCTAGGGCAAAATTCCTCCATCTGTAGAATTGTAAACAGAGAAAACAAATCTTCTGCTTCCAATATAGGACAAGCATAGGGAAAAATTGCAAGGGAAGCAGGGGTCATAGGACCCAAATAATCAGAGACCCAGAAGGGCAAACTCCATTAGATTTCAAGGTCTGCGAGGCAACTATGGATTGATACTTTATCCTCTGGGCCTTATGGAGTGACAGTTGCAGCCCTTCCAGGCACTTGCATGGTTGCCATGTTCTCCCCTAATACTGGAGTGAAGGTCCCACCCACCCTCTCCCAGAATCAGAATGGTGACCAGGCTGTCTATGAACACCAGGACATAGGTCCCATCCTCTCCAAGAACTGGGGTGGTGGTGCTCTCCCTGAACAATAGGGTGCAAGGCCCACCCCCTACAAGCATGAGAGTAGGTGGCCTGCTCCATTCAGTCTTACACAAGGGTGGGCCCTTTCTCTTAGCCCCAAGAGATCTTCTTGGTTCAGACCTTTGCTTCTTTGGTTTTGCCCTTAAGAGTTATTGTTTCTTCAATTTGTCCTTTCTCTATCCTTTTCAGTCCAGGCTGGCAGTGGTTCTGCTCATACAAATTTTGTAAAAACCTGTTGGATTTTTGTTTGGTTCAAGGGGGTCCAAACCATGAAACAATAGAACTTTCCATGGATTCTTCCTGGAAAACAGCATTTCCAATCCTGACTTGCACTGAAATAGTTGATGGATCCATGTTCAGCCACCCTCTTCAGCAAAATGTTGTACAGTTAAACCCTCACATGGAGCCCTGTCCTATAGAGACTCAATTCCCAGAAGCTCAGAGAGTCCCTGTTAGAGCCATTTCTGGCCCTAGTCTTAGAGCACACTATCCGTATAGTTCCAGAATTTTCCAAACTATAAATTTCTGGTTTCTTTGTGCTTAGGAGTTCAGTTCTCGACTTCCCTTTTCCATTTACGTTTTACAATAAAGCTTCAAGGAGAAGCCCGGCTGCACCTTCTGTACTCAGCTTGGAAATTTCCTCAGTTAAATATCCAAGTTCATTGTTTACAAGTTCCACTTTCAGTCTAACATCAGAACACAATTTCTCCAAGTTATCTGGCACTTTTTAACAAGGATTGTCTGTCTTTGAATTTCCCAATAGCACATTCATCATTTTCTTTGAAAGCGTCATCAGAGGTACTTTTAGTGTCCATATTTCTAACAATGGTCTCTTCGAAGCAATCCAGGCTTTTTCTATCTAAGCATCTCACAGTTTTTCTAGCCTGTGCCTATTGCCCAATTCCAAAGCCATTTCCACATTTTTAAGTATTGGTCATAGCAGTATCCATTTCTGGTACCATAAATTGTTTCAGGTTCTTAGCTGCTAAAACAATACCATTAAATGGTTTGGCTTAACAACAGGAATTTATGGGCTCATGGTTTCAGAGATTAGAAAGCTTGCTTCCTCCCAAGATTGGTATCTTCTGGCTGGCTGGCAATGTTTGGAGTTCCTTGCTTTTTTTGGTCCCATGGCAATACACATGATGGTGGTCTCTCCTTTCTCTTCTGGGTTCCATAGACTTCCAGCTTTAGTCTATTTCCCATGGTTGATATTCACTCTACTTATAAAGGACTCCAGTAATTAGGGTTAAAGTCCACTATGTTTCAGTTGGGCCTTAACACCTCAACTGAAGAAACATCTTTAAGAAATCTTATTTATAATGGGTCTGCACCAACCAGAATATGGATAAAGCCCAAAAACATTTTAAAAACTGGAGTATATAATTCATTTCACCACAAGAATTATTTGAGTGGACCTAGGGTTTCATTTCTTTTGAGTAAAACCAAGGAGTGGAAAGGCTGGATCATATGGTAAGTGTATTCTTACTGTTCTAGTTTGCTAGCTGCTGAAATGCAATATACCAGAAGCAGAATGGCTTTTAAAGGGGAATTTAATAAGTTGCTAGTTTACAGTTCTAAGGCCGAGAAAATGTCCCAATTAAACCAAGTCTATAGAAATGTCCAATCTGAGGCATCCGGGGAAAGATCCCTTGGTTCAAGAAGGCCGACGACGTTTAGCGTTTCTCTCTCAGCTGGAAGGGCACATGGCGAACATGGCGGCATCTGCTGGCTTTCACATGGCTCTACCAAAAGGGACTCTCTCCAAAATGTTTCCTCTTTTAAAGGACTCCAGCAAGCAACTCCACCTTCAGTGGGTGGAGACACGCCTCCATGGAAATCATCTAATCAAAGGTTACCACCCACTATTGGGTGGGTCACATCTTTATGGAAACAATCAAAATGTTCCCACCCAGCAATATTGAATGAGGATCAAAGGGTATGGCTTTCTCAGCTCAGCTCTTGAGAAAATTATTTTTTAAAGGTGATAAAAATGAGGAGAAAGTGTGTTTTATCTTTAACCCATATATTTACTATTGCTGGTGCTCTTTATTCCTTGCCATATTTCCATTTGGTTTCATTCATTTTCACTGAACAATTTTCTTTAATATGTCCACTGGCAAGGAATTGTCTCTGGTCTGAAAATATCTTTATTTTGGTTTTGGTTTTGAAAAATATTTTTGCTGGGTGCAGAATTATAAGTTGACAATTTTAAAAAAATCTTTTAGTACTTTAAAGATGCCACTCCATTTTTTCTGGTTTGTATAGTTTCTGAAGAAAAATCTGTTTCATTCTTTCGTTTGTTCTTTTGTTAATCATTTCTCTTCCTGCCTCCTTCTCCCCAGCTGCCTTATAAGATTTCCTCTTCATTGTCAATTTTCAGCAAATTGATTTTGATGTGCTTTGGTTTGGTTTCCTCATGTTTATTCTGCATTTAAATCTATTGAGCTTGTTGACTCCCTAAGCATTTGGAACATTTTGGCCATTTGTTTGTTTTTAATATTTTTTATGTTCCTCACCCCTTTTCCTCTTATAGGGCTCTGTTACCTCCACCCTATTTCTTTCTGCTTCCCATGGTTAACCATTTTCATTAAATCTCAGTTCATTTATTTATTGTCTTTTGAAAAAAATGTGTTTGTCTCATAGGTGAAAGATGGGGTGACATTAGAAAATAGGGTGGCATATACCCCATTTTGCATTTTTCCGTTTAATAATATATATTGTAATTCATGCTATAGTAACATATAGAGATTTCAGTTACTTTTCACAACTATGTAAAAAATCCCCAATTTATGGACATTTGTATTGTTCCCAGTTTTTTTTCTATTACAAATTATAGAATAAAATGAGCCTATGTCATTTTGAATTTTTTCCAGTTTATCTTTGAGGCAAATTCATGCAAGTAAACCTACTGGGCTAAAGGTAAATGCATATGTAATCATCCTAAATATTGCCAAATTCCTCTCCACAGCAGTTGTAATACTCTCACTAGCAATATAGGAGAGTCCCTCGTTCATCACAGCCTCACCAGAATATGCTGTCAACATCTTTCATCTTTGGCAATAAACCTTTTTTGAGATGAATTTTGAGGGGTAGAGAGAAATTAACTGGCCAGGTCAGAGATATGTTCAGGGAGAAAAAAGCCAGGAAAAATTGAAGAGTGTTCCAGGCATAGAAAATAGCTTGTAGAGCATGTCATTAAAAATTCCTTTATGTGTATTTTTATTGGCCTTACGTCTATACTGCATCATTTATCCAACCAGACACTTGTTACTGGGCATTTTATATTGCTTCCACTTTTATACCATTATAAACAATGTTGTAATAAACATCTTTTTACATATAACTTTACACATTTTAAAAATATTTTTCTTTAGGATAGATGCCTAGAAGTGGAAAATCTAGGACAAAACCTGTGCAACATTTTAAGATCTGTGATAATGAAATGAATGGATTTAAATGCTTTCCTTACCAATAGTTGCCCTTGTCACATTGCATCTTGCATAATAGTCTGGAACTGTACAGAGAGGAGGGAGAAAGTGATGTATATCATTCAATTAATAAATATATATATTTAAAGGGGTTGTGTGGCAAATAAATTCGTGCTGTTTCATTCCTTGTACATTTCTGGAAAAGTCTTAAGGACACATAATAGCTAATTCTAGCTAAGAGTTTTGTGAGAAGTAATGGCATGTTACATTTTTTTTTTGTATGCTGCATATGGCGGGGTCTATTTCATTCTTTGTCCATGTGAGTATCCCATTATTGCAGCACCATTTGTCAAATTTTTGTTTGTTTGTGTTTTTGTTTGCTTGTTTGTTTGGAAAGTGTATGAGCCGGGACTTGAACCCAGGTCTCCGGCATGGCAGGTGAGATTTCTACCACTGGGCCACTCTTGCACCCCTGGCATGTTACTCTTGAGATCAGAATCTTTACTTGTAACTCTAGCCCCTTTTAAACTGACTTCTTTCAGCTAATTCAGATGAACTAGCACAAAACTTTTTTTTCTTTAAAAACAGCAGATGATAACAGTTGCATATTGTGGTGTTTGCTATTCTTAACCAAACTGCCTTTTATGAAGTACAATGCTCCCTAAACAAGGTTAATTTAAAAGCTGCATGAAAAGAGTTGCCTCTAATTGAGAGAGGTTCGCTAGGAATAAGAACCTGGCACTCTGTTTGTAGAGTTTTGTTCCTACTGTGAAAATCTTTGATATACATCCTACCTGGAGCTTCTCCCCAGATTCAGAAATCACTTATTTTCACGACGGTGTATTTTTAAAGCTCTACAGGGTGAAATTATTTAGATTTAAACTTGAGGTGTAAAAAGGAAAGAGGGGATGGCAGTGGGTTGGTAGGGAGAGAGGTGTTTTATGCGCATGAAAATATCATAATTAACTTTCTTGGTGGGGCTGAAATCTCAGAGACCCCTGGAAATTCATACCAAAGATCATAAAATGTGATAGGAAAAATATAATTAAATAAAACAAGTATGGCTTTAGTGTACAATGCATCATATCAGGAAGTAGTGTTGCAGCTAAAGCGAAACCATTACAATGGCTTTACTTGCTTAGAATGAACTTGTTTAAAAGTGCATGTATATAATCTGCTGGTGCTCATGCTGTATAAATAGAATGTTCCCTACAACATCATAATATGCACATATAGGAAAAGCGCTTTTTCAGATGGCCTTCACTCTTACAGAATGTTCTTGTAGCATTTTTCCCCTTTGGCATTTGCAATTGGTTTTGACATTCTGACTCTCTGGATAGTCATCAGGGAGACAAACTCCCACTATAAGAACCAAATAGAGACCAATACAAACCTTTCAATATCTTGATGGATTAATGCTTCTTGGAGATAGCTTTTTTCAATAATTGATTATTTGCTGTGGCTTGACCAAATGTGTTGGGGACAGCATATCAGCTGCCATAACAGACTAATTGAGCAATTCGATTGACATGGCACCTGATTCCTGGAGTGTCGTGAACTTCAGGCATGACTGCCAAGCATAACTGTCCTCTTAAAACAATGCGTCTGGGAGTTTTGAGACTTTTCTAATTCCCTTCACCTGTGACCCACTTTCTGGATTTTAGTCATGTGTGAATCTGCACCCAGATGGGACAGCTCACTTCGGTACCCTGTCCTGTAGGCAAAGGGAGCAGACCATCCATTACCCTCTTCCTCTCGTTCTTAAGTTAATGACTACATTAAATATTAAATGGGTTTCCGTCTCTGGAGTGCCTGTGTAAGTGATTTTACATTAGCTCATCCACTTTTGGCACCGGCCTTTCTTTGATTTCTGATAAAGCATGTTGCTTCTGTGTAACATAACTCAGAGGAAATCATGATTGATTTGACAAGTGTTAATGTGATGCTTAATATTAACCTTTATCTTTAGACATGGAGGAGGATGGTGAAGGAGGAAGGGAGGGAAAAGGAAGTGGAGACAGAAAGGAAAATGTGTTTTAGGCTTTCTTAACTGACAGAAACCAGAAGATCTCATTAACATACTAGAAAAAGGTAACACCTTCTTTGAGTCGGTTCGGGAACTCTGATTGCTCAGATGCTGGTTCTACCTCCTCTATTGCACAGCCTCACAGAGCTGCTCTGAGAGGGGAAAGATCATTTGGGAACACAAGTTCTTTGGGGAATAAAGTCTGTAGGATTTCCTGCAGTTCTTCAAAAAGAACAAAAGGGTTAGGTTTCACCTTCAGCTATCTTTTGATTTGACATCTGATGAGAACAGGTGATGTCGTGGAAGCTGCAAGGAAAGCAGAATTAAGACATAATCTCTGCTCACTGAGCTTGTTATCGAAGTAGACAGGCAGGCAAGACCTACTGAAAGCAGTGAGCAGAGGCACAAACATCAAGGGTTACCTGTGGGATTCTCCTTGAAAGAGTCTGAAGCATCTGTCAGCAGCTGTTTTCCTGGGTTCAGCCAGTAAAGGAAAGTCTTCCCTGAGGTATTTTCCTCCTAAGGCAGAGCTTGTACTTAAATAAAAAAAAACAAAAACAAAAACAAAACCCAACCTTTTTTTTTTTTTACAGGCAGAAGAGCATAGTTGCACACACGTCTCTTGGCCGTCCTTTTAGGACTAGAATGAGATTTATATAAATATTTGTCCTTTCCCCGTAATTGCCGAGGAGGAGGAAACCCCATGGTTACTGCAGAAGCCTGTGCTTTTTGAAGCTCAGTCTCTATAACCTTGCAAAAGCTCATTTTCTCTCCAAGATGTCAGAAATAGAGCAGCAGAGATTTGGGTTTGTGACAAATTTCCTCTTTGTGACGCTCTCACAGACAATCTACACACCTATTTATTACATTTATTTATTTTTGTTGGAGAAGTATGTTTCCAGAAAAACCATGTAGAAAATACAGAGTTCCCATCCACTCCCTCACAATACACAGTTTTCCCTATTTTAACAGTTTGCATTAGTGTGGTATGTTTGTTAAAATAGATGGAACAATATTATTATAATTATATTATTAACGATAATCCATAGTTTACTTTAGGGTCCACTATCTGGGTTGTAAAATCCTATGGTTTTTAAAATGTTTTAATTCCAGTAACATATATATAACTAAAATCTCACATTTAGCCACATTCAAATACCCAATTCAGTGCTGTTAATTATGCTCACAATGTTGTCCTATTATCGCCATATTCATTATCAAAATTTCCCCACTGTCCCAAATGGAAACTCTGTACAATTTAAGCATTAACTCCCCATTCTGCAACCCCAACCCTGGCCCCTTGTAACCTATACTCTAGTTTCTGATGCTATGAATTTTGCTTGTCCTAATTAATTTCCTATCAGTGGGATCATACAATATCTGTCCTTTTGTGTCTGGCTTATGTCACTCGACATGATGTCTTCAAGGTTCATCCATTTTGCTGCATATATTTGAATTTCTTTCCTTTTTCGGCTGAATAATATTCCACTGTATGTATATACCACATTTGGTTTATCCAATCATTGATTGATGGACACTCGGGTTGCTTCCATCTTTTGACAATTGTGAATAATGCTGCTGTAAACTTCGCTGTGCAAATATCTGTTTGAATCCCGTCTTCAATTCTTTTGGGTATATACCTAGAAATGGGATGGCCAGGCTATATGGTAATTCTGTACTTTACTTTCTGAATAACTGCCAAACTGTCTTCCACAGTGGCTATACCATTTTACATTCCCACCAGCAATGAATGAGTCTTTCTATTGCTCCACTTCCTCTTTAACACTTGTAATTTTCCTTTCTTTTTCAACCTGCCTATTCTTTGAATTTAAGGAGAGTCTCTTATAATTGGGTAGTGATTTTTTATCCATTCTTCCAATCTCTGCCTTTTGACAGGAAAGTTTAATCCACTTTCATCTGAAGCAACCACTGATTATAATACAGCACTTTCTTCTGTCATTTTGCTCTTTGGTTTCTGTAAGTCGTATACTTTTTTCACTCTCAGTTCTTCTGTTAATGCCTGTGTTCTAGTTTGCTAGCTGCGGGAATGCAATATACCAGAAACGGAATGGCTTTTAAAAAGGGGAATTTAATGAGTTGCTAGTTTACAGTTCTAAGGCCGAGAAAATGTCCCAATTAAAACAAGTCTATAGAAATGTCCAATCAGAGGCATCCAGGGAAAGATACCTTGGTTCAAGAAGGCCGATGAAGTTCAGGGTTT
>PVIY010040534.1:0-22316 GCA_004026745.1 Myrmecophaga tridactyla
ATTAAGAATTACTGATTGTATATGTAGAATGGAATGATATCTTAATGTTTTTTTGTTAATTTTTTTAATTAATAAAAAAAGTTAAAAAAATTTATTCTCAATGTTTGTTTCTTTTGTTTGATATTTTAAATGGATTTTTTTCTTGATTTGCTCCTCTGATTGTTCATTATTAGTGTATAGAAAAACTACTTATTTTTGCATGTTTATCTTCTATCCTGCCAGTTTGCTAGCACTTCCAGCAAAATGTTGAATGACAATGGTGACAGCATGCATCCCTGTCTTGTTCCTGATCTTAGAGGGAAAACATTCATCCTTTCCCCATTGAGTATGATATTGTCTGTGTTAATATAATATTATATTACCTTTTACTTATTGAGCACATTTCCTTCTGTTCCAATCCTTTGAATTATTTTCATCAAAGTATGCTGAATTTTTCCCTCTTTTTTTAATTGAGAAATTTTCACACCCATACGTTTTATACATGGTGTACAATTGATGGCTCATAATATCATCATACAATTGTGTATTCATTACCATGATCATTTTTTAGAACATTTGCATCACTCCAGAAAAAGAAATAAAAAGAAAAACTCATACATACCATATACCCTGCCCCACATTTTCATTGACCCCTAGTGTTTCCACTTACTCAATTTATTTTATACATTGTTCACCTATTATTTATTTGTTTGTTTATTTTTATCCATATTCTTTACTCATCTGTCCATACCCTGGATATAAGGAACAATGTTTTCACAATCATACAGTCATGTCTGATTTAGTGATGTGGTGTATTACATTAATTGATTTTATTGTGATAAACCACCCTTGCATACCTGGAATAAAATCCACTTGGTAATGGTACATAATTCATTAAAAATGCTGCTGTATTCAATTTAGATGTACTTTTTTTTGCAGGGGCAGGCACTGTGAATCAAGCCCAGGTCTCCAGCATGGCAGATGATAATTCTGCCACTGAGCCACTGTCACACCACCCTGTGTGTACTTTTTGAGGATTTTGGCATCTATGTTCACTAAAGAGATTTGTCTATAATTTTTTTTTCTTGTAGAGTCTTTTCTGGCTTTGGCATTAGGGTGATATTAGCTTCATGGAATAAGTTAGGTAGCTGTCACTCCTCTTCAATTATTTTGAAAAATTTGAGCAGGATTTGTACTAATTCTTTCCTGAATGCTTGGTAGAATTCACATGTGATGGCTACTGGTCCTAGAGTTTTCTTTTTTGGAAGGTTTTTGATGACTGATTCAATCTCTTTAATGGTGATTGTTTTGTTTCAATCTTCAATCAAGGTTGGTTATTCATATTTATCTAAGAATTTGCCCATTTTGTCTAATTTGTCTAGGCTGTTAGCATGTAGTTGCTAATAGTATCCTTTCAATAGCTCCTTTATTTCTGTGGGGTCTGTAGTTATGTCCCCTCCCCCACTTATGATGCCTACAAATACCTCCTCACTCTTTTTTTGTCAACCTAGCTAAGGGCCCATCAATTTTACAGATTTTCTCAAAGTACCACTTTCTGTTTGTTGATTCTTTGTATTGTTTTTGTGTTCTCAATTTCATTTATTTCTGAATAATATGCCTTATTTCTTTCCTTTTGTTTGCTTTAGGGTTAGTTTGTTGTTCTTTCTCTAGTTCCTCCAGTTGAGCAGTTAAATCCTTGAATTTTGCTCTTTCTTCTTCTTTAACATTGGTATTTAGGGCCATAAATTTCCCTCTCAAAAACTGCCTTTGCTAGATCCCATATGTTTTAATAAGTTTTGCTCTCATTTTCATTTACTTTGAGATATCTACTTATTTCTCTTGTAATGTCGTCCTTGACCCACATTGTGGTTTAAGAGTTTATTTTTTAGCCTCCACATATTTGTAAATTTTCCAGCCTTCTGCCTGTTACTGCTTTCCAATTTCATTCCATGATGATCTGAGAAATTATTTTGTATAATTTCAATCTTTTAAATTTATTGAGACTTGCTTTGAGACCCAACATGTGGTCTATCCTTGATAACGATCCATGAGCACTTGAGAAGAATGTATATCTTGCTCTTTGGGGGTGAAATGTTTTGTAAATATCTGTTAAGTCTAGTTCATTTATCATACTTTTCAAGATCTCTGTTTCCTCATTGATCTCCTGTCTGTATGTTCTATCTATTGATGACTGTGGTGTACTGAAGTCTCCAACTATTATTGTAGAGACGTCTACTTCTCCCTTCTTTGTGTTCATTGTTTGCCTCATGTATTTGTGGGCTCTCAGGCTCAGTGCATAAATATTTATGATTGTTGTGCCTTCCTGATAAATTGTCCCTTTTATTAATACACAGTGTTCTTCTTTGTCTCTTTTAAACTGTTTTACATGTGAAGTCTAATTTGTCTGATATTAATATAGCTACTCCCACTCTTTTCTGGCTGTGGTTTGCATGAAATATCTTTTCACAACCTTTCGTTTCAACTGTTTTTTTCCTTGGGTTAAAGTGAGCCTCTTAAAGACCAATATAAATTGGTCTTTAAGACCAATTTTTTCTTTTTTCTTTTAACCATTCTTCCAATCTATGACTTTTGACTGGGGAATTTAATTCATTAACATTGTATATTATTACTGTAAAGGCAGTACTTTCTTCAACCTCATCTTTTGGGTTTTGTATGTCTTATATTTTTCTCTCTTTTTAACCTTTAGTTGCCCTTACTGATAATATTTATTTCTGCACTCTTCTGCAAGTCTCTCTCTCCTGTGTTTTCCTATCTGCCTGAAGTACTCCACTTCATTTTTTCTGGAGCAGGTCTCTTGTTCACCAACTTTCTCAGTGTCTGCTTATCTGTAAACATTTTAAACTCTCCCTCATTTTTAAAAGAAAGTTGTAGTGGCTAGGTGCATGTGTCATTTTTGGCAGATAATTGTTCTGTTATTGTGGTGTTAGATCATCAGGATGTGAAATTCATTTATGGTTGATTACATAAAGAGTCAGTTAAGGGGAGTGCCTTCCACAGTGAATGACATTTAATTTAATTAGCTTGAGGCTTAAAAGAGAAAGAGATTAGAAGAGAGCTCAGCAGCTCAGATCCAGATGTTTAGAGATGCAGGAAGGATACATCGGGGGAAAATCATTGAACCCAGACACTGGGGGAGAGGACCAGCATATGTCACCATGTGCCTTCTCTTCTGACAGAGAAACCTAGATGAAAGGTAACTGCCTTTCCTCTGAGGAACTGTAAATTTGTAACTAAATATATCACCTTTATAAAAGCCAATCCATCTCTGGTATATTGCATTCTAGCAGCCTTAGCAAACTAAAACATTTTAGGACTAGAAGTATGGAGTACTTCTACATTTGCAAGTACCAAACTTGGTATGGCTTTTAAAATGGATTGGGGGGGGGAATTCTGGAAGAATTGTGGGAAGCTTAATAGAGCAAGCTTAGATTGATTTGAAGAAACTATGGGTAGAAATATGGACTCTAATGATACTTTCCCTTTCTTACTGCATTTTACTATTGGGCACAAGAAGAAACCAGGCTGCATATTCCACATTTATTTTGGAAATTTCCTCAGCCAGGTATCCCAGAACATCACATTCAAATTCTCTCCTTCATCCCGCACCAGGATTCAATTTTGTCATATCTCTGCCACGTTAAAACAAAGGTCACCTTCCTCCAAATTTGCAGCCATACATTCCTCTAAGGCTTCAATGGAAGTATCATAGGCTGAGGACTGAACTTTGTTTACAAAGAAACCAGAATTTGATGTCGTACAAAATTCTGGGCTTCCAGAATTTCCAAGAGAATAGTCCCCAGTGTGAAGATTTAACCAAACCTAGAACCAGTCAGCCACTGCAAGACAAGCCAGGATTGGAGATGGAGTTATTGGGGAAGGATTTGTGGAAAGTCCTATTGTCTGATGGTTTTGATCCCTGTGTGCTACATGCCAAGTGAACAAATTTTTTGTGAAATCTGTAAAATGAAACCACTGAAAGAGACAGAATAACTTCAGAGGCAGAACCATGAAAGCTAGGGTCCGAAGCCAAGAAACTCAGGCTGGGAGAGTGAATCAACCGGTGCATGTGGAGGGAGGGAGTTTCAGTTTCGGGAAGAATTCTGGTTCCCTAGGCCTCAGAGAGAGTGGAACACATTTCTTGAGGATGGGGGGGGGGGCAGCCTAGCTGACAGCCCATTGGTCTGAAAGGGTTGACTGTATGCCCCGGAGTTGGCAGAGAATTTGGGTACCAACTAGCTGCTTGAGAAAGGTGGGACCTCAGAAAAGGTGGTCTTCCCTTTGTCACTTATTGTAACTTAAATGGCTTAAGGCTTTTGTGATATTGTGATGAAATTACTGTATTTTGGATATGGAAAGATTTATTGCGTTGTATGCAGGACAGATGATCATTGATAGGTGAAAAACTATATCTGTTATTGTTTTCTATTTAGAGATTGAGTATGATTTAATGTGATATGTGTAGTTGCCAAATTGACAAGGAGTGGATCTGTAGGAGTTGGATTCAGGTGTCAGCTTGGTCAGGTTATGGTGCCAAGTTGTTCTGTTGTTGTGTGAATCAACAGCATGTGAAATTTATCTATGGTTGATTACATATGTGGTTGGCTAAGGGGAGTGCATTCTGCAGTGAGTGACATTTAATTTAATTAGCTGGAGGCTATAAAGAGAGAGGTCAGAAGAGAGCTGAGCATCTCAGATCCAGGCATTTGGGGATGCAGAAGGGACACACCCTGGAGAGAGCTGTTTGAATCCAGAAACTAGAGAGAGGGCCAGAAGACATCACCATGTACCTGCATGTGACAGTGAGCTTCCTTTCCTCTGCAGAAGTGTTAACTGGTAACTAAATACATCCTCTTTATATAAGCCAGTCCATCTCTGGTTGCATTCCTGCAGCCTTAACAAACTCCAACAACAGTTTTGTCAAACATAGAATTCTTAGTTGGCAGTTTTTCTCTTTCAGTATCTTAAATATATCATTCTACTACCTCTTGCTTCCATGATTTCTTTAGAGACATCCATACTTAGTCTGATCAAGCTCCCCATGTATGAGATTGATTGCTTTTCTCTTGCTGATTTCAGAATCTTTCTTTGTCTTTGTTTTTGTTTTGGGTTCATAGTCTGGGAATCAAACCCAGGTCTCCCACATAGAAGGCCAGCATTCTACCACTGAGCCACCTGTGCACCCTTTCTTTGTCTTTGGCATTGAACAATCTGGTAAGTGTCTTGGAGTAGGACTATTTGGATCTATGCTGTTTGGTGTATACACCACTTCCTCGATCTGTCATTTTATATCTTACATAAGAATTGGAAAATTTTCAGTGTTTAATTTCTCAATTATTCTTTTGCCCTCTCTACCTTTATTTCTTCTTCTGGGACACCTATAACACATATTTGTGTACTGTGTGTTGTCATTCCATTCCCTGAGACCCTGCTCATATTTTTCCATTCTTTCCCTATCTATTCTCTTATGTGTAGGATTTCAGTTGACCCATATTCTAGTTCATTAATTCCTTATTCTGGCTTTTAAATTCTGCTGTTGTATGTCTCCATTGTGTTTTTCATCTCTTCTATTATGCTTTTCATTCCTTTATGTTCTGCCATTTGTTTCTTCAAGCACTTGTGTGTCTCTTTACGGTCACCCAGGGTATTCTTTATATCCTTCATTGCTATTGTCAAATTTTCCTTCAACTCACTGAATTGATTTGGAAGATTTGTATGACCACCTTTAATTTGTTTTTTCAACTCCTTTATCTCATTTGAAGTGTTAGTTTGTTTCTTAGACTGACCCATATCTCCATACTTCCTAGTATGATTCATGATTATTTGTTGGTGTCTAGGTACCTGATTTTCTTGACTACTTAATTCTTAATTAGTTAATGTAATTTTTTCGCTTTGGCCTACTGCATTCTTGTTGGCAGGCTGCACTGTACATCTAGCCTCCATGCCCCACACCCCAGGATGCACACATGCTGCCCATGGGCACCCCACCCTGTGCTGCTTCTCCAATCCCCTGCACCACAACCTGCACCATATGACCACCTCCACACACACATTCACCACAGGCCAGCACCCTAACCCCATGCTCCATGCAGTTACCCTTCTATACTGCACGAAAACCCCACACACATATGCACCATAGGCCAGCACTTCAACCCTGCGTGCTCCATGCAGTTGCCTTCCTGCACCCCATGCACAGGCCACTCCAAGCCCCACATACTCATGTCCCACTGCCCCAAACCCCCCACACACCATCTCCTACCCCACCCCACAACAACCTCCCCATTCCATATCCCACCCACATCCATACCCTGTGCCCACCCTGTGTCCCATGCTGCCCCACACCAACTACCCACACACTACCTCCATGCCTTACATCCCATGCCACAACTTGCACCACACCCCATGCTCCCATGACCCCACTCACTGTACCCCACGCCCCCAAACATGTTCTGTACACTGCCCCATATCCCATACCATTCCTAGCTGGCAGGCATTTCCAGGTTGGCTGTGAACAGGGGCAGCTGTCATGTCCCATAACCCAAAGTCATTCTAAGCAGGAGTCTATGGACCACCAGTTTCATCAGGCCCACAAGTATAATTTACACTACATGCACACTGCCCAGCCCCCAGCCCTGGTGTTGGTGTCTTTCAGCATGCACCAGGACCAGCAGACCTGGCTGGAATTGCATAGGGTCTCCATCCAGCTCACACAGCTGCCACAGTCAGGGAGAGGTGGACCTGAAAGGAAGAGGAGGCCCAAGAGTACCATCTGCTGGGAAGAAACAGTAAGTACAGTCTTGCAAATTGCATATCTGTCTAGCATCAAAAGAGACTCAAATAGAGTTGCATCCCCTGAATGAGATCCGGGCCTTGGTTTGGTGGGGAATTACTGATGAACCAGCTGCAAAAGGAGAACTTCAATACAAATCCAAGCAAATACAAAACCTTAGATAACTGAGGGAAATCATCTTCCAAAATAACCCTATTAAGGTAACCTGTTAGCCTTGAAGCCAATAAAAAATCACAAGGTATATGAAGATGCAGGCAGATATAGTCCAGAAAATGACCAAATTGAAACACTGGAGGAGACAAAGACTCTGGTACAACTAATCAAAGATATTCATACAACTCTCCTAAATGAATTCAGTGGGTTGGCTAATGACATAAAGGATAACAATAAGACACTAGAAGAGCATAAAGAAGAATCTGAAAGAATAAATAGAAAAAAGCAGATATCACAGAAGTGAAAGATACTGTAGACCAAATTAAAAATATAATAGAGACACACAGAAGCAGATTTGAACATGAAGCACACAAATACAAGAATCATCAGTGTCCCAAAAGGGGAAGAGAAGCATAAAGATCTAGGAAGATTAGCTGAGGAGATAATGGGGGAAAAATCCCAACTCTTATAAAAGACATAAATATGCAAATCCAAAAGCCATATGAACCCCAAACAGAATAAAACCAAATAGGCCTACTCCAAGACACATACTAATCAGTTTGTCAAATACTGAAGAGAAGTAGAAAGTCCTGAAAGTGGCAAGAGAAAAGCAACTAACCACATATGTGGAAACCACATAAGACTGGATTTGGACTACTCAGTGGGTACCATGGAGGTGAGAAGGCAATGGTAAGATATACTTAAGCTCCTGAAAGTAAAAGACTTCCAGCCAAGAATTCTTTATTTGGCCAAACTGTCCTTCAAAATTGAGGGAGTGATTAAAATTTTCACAGATATGCAGAGGCTGAGGGTAAGTGTCAACAAGAGACTAGCCCTACAAGAAATATTAAAGGGATTCTATCATCCAGGAAAAAAGACAGGAGAGGGATATCTGGAGGAGGGCACAAAAGTGAAAAGTACCCATCAGGATAAAAAGAGAAAGAGAAAAAGAATATATAGACCAAAAAATAAAAACCAAAGGAAAGTTATGCAGGAGACCCAAGTTTGATTCCTGGCCCATGCTCTTCTCAGAAACAAACAAGCAAGCAAGCAAACAAAAAACAAACAAGGAAAATACACAAAAATTCAATAGATGGTGCTGCAATAATGGGATATTCACATAGAAAAAGAATGAAATGTGACCTCTGCAATACAGCAAACAAAAAAAGAGGTAAGACGTAGATTCAAGAATATGCAGATCTGAAAAATAAAAACCAAAGAATAAAATGGTAGATTCAAGAAATGTCTTTACAGTAATAAACTTATTAAGGGACTAAATCACCAATTAAAAGATCTAGATTGGCAGAATGAATTAAGAAATATGATTCAACTTTATGCTGCTTACAAAAGAGTCAACTTAGACCCAAGGATATGAATAGATTGAAAGTGCTAGGATGGAAAAAGAGGTTCCATGTAAGCTGTAACCAAAAGACAGCAGGAGTAGCTATACTAATTTCAGAAATCAGCTATACTGATTTCAGACAAAATAGACTTTAAATGTAAAGATGCCACAAGAGACATGGAAGAACACTACATATTAACAAAAGGGATACTTCACCAAGAAGAATATCAATCATAAATGTCGATGCTCCCAATCAAGGGACTCTAAAGTACATGAGGCAAATATTAGCTAAATTGAAGGGAGAAATAGACATTTCAACAATAATACCAGAAGACTTCACCACAACACTTTCCTCTACAGATGGAACAACTATACAGAGGATTAACAAGGAAATGGAGAACTTAAACCATCTGATAAATTATACCTAACAAACATATATAGATTATTATAGCCCCAGCACCAGGATATGCACTCTTCTCTAGTGCTCTTGGAACATTCTCCAGGATAGATCATATGCTGGGGCACAAAACTGGTCTTTATAAATTTATGAAGCTTGAAATTATTCAAAGAAGTTTCTCTGATTACGATGGAATGAAGCCGGAAATCACTAACCACCAAAGAACCAGAACTTTCCCAAATATTTGGAGATTAAATAATGCAATCTTAAATGATCAAAGAATTATACACCATGATCATGTTGGATTATACCAGGAATACAAGGATGGTTCAGTGCAAGAAAATTAATCAATGTAATACACCACATGACAAATCAAAAGGGAAAAATCACATGATCATCTCAATTGATGCTGAAAAAGCTTTTACAGAATTCAGCATCCTCGTCTGATAAAAACACTTCAAAGGTAAGAATCAAAGGAAACTTACTCAATATGATAAAGGGCATATATTGAAAAAATCCAAAGCCAGCATCATACTGAATGGAGAGAGACTGAAAGTATTTCCCTTAAGATCAAGAATAAGGTAAGGACATCCTCTGTCACCACTATCATTCAACATTTTACCATAAGTTCTAGCTAGAGCAATCAGGCAGGAAAAAGAAGTAAAAGGCATCCAAATCAGAAAGGAAGAAATAAAACTTTCATTATTTGTAGATGGCATGATACTTTACTTGGAAAACCTTCAGAAATCTATGACACAACTTCTTGAGCTAATAAACAAATTCAGCAAAGTGATGGGGTACAAGATTAATGTTCAGAAATCAGTAATGTTTCTATACACAAGCAATGACTGAACTGAGGAAAGAATCAAGGAAAAAATTCCATTCAAAATAGCAACTAAAAGAATCAAGCATCTAGGAATGAACTTGACCAGGCATGTAAAGAACCTGAATACAGAAAACTACATAACATTTTTAAAAGAAATGAAGGAAAATTGAAAGAAGTGGAAAGACATTCCCTGCTCATGGATAGGAAGGTTAAATGTAGTTAAGGTATCAAATCTACCAAAGTTGATTTACAGATTCAATGCACTACCAATCAAATTTCAACAACATACTTTGAAGACTTGGAAAAGTTAGCTATCAAATTCATTTGGAAGGGAAAGAGACCTTGAATAGCTAAAACTATCTTAATAAGGAAGAATTAAGTGGGAGGAATAGCACTTCCTGATTTTAAAGTTAATTACAAAGCCACAGTGGTCAAAACAGCATGATACTGGCACAAAAGTAAAAGTATTGACCAGTGGAATGAAATTGAGAGTGCAGAGATAGGCCAACAAATATATGACCGATTGATCTTAAACAAGGTTCCCAAATTCACTGATCTGAGACAGAATTATCTTTTCAATAAACAGGCATGTGAGAACTGGATCTCAATAGCCAAAAGAATGAAAGAGGACCCTTACCTTACACCCTATACAAAATTTAACTCCAAGTGGGCTAAAGACATAAATATAAGAGTCAGTACCATAAAACTCCTAGAAGAGAATATAGGGAAACATCCTTAAGACATGTAATAGGTAGTAGCTTCCTAAAATTTACACCCAAAGCACAAGCAAGGAAAGAAAAAATAGATCATGGGAACTCCTCTAAATCAAATGCTCCTGTGACTCAAAATATTTTGTCAAAAATGTGAAGAGGCAGCCAACTCAATAGGAGAAAGTATTTGGAAACCATATATTGGATAAGGGTTTGATATCCTGTATACATAAAGAAAGCATACAACTCAACAACAAAAGAACAAAGAACCCAATTATAAAATGGACTAAACATATGAGTAGACATTTTTCTAAAGAGCAAATATAGATGGCTAAAAAGCACATGAAGAACTGCTCATTTTCATCAACTATGAGGGAAATGCAGATCAAGACTACAATGAGATATCACCTTACACTTCTAAGAATAGCTGCTATTAAACAAACAGGAAACCACAAATATTGGAGAGGATGTGGAGAAATCGGAACACTTTTGCACCGCTGATGGGAATGTAGTAATGTATAGCCACGATGGAAGAAAATTTGGCAGTTCCTTGGTAAACCGAATATCAAGTTGTCCTATGACTCAGCAATACCACTATTGGTATATGGCCAGAAGAGCTGAAAGCAGTGACACGACAGATATTTGTACATAAATATTCATAGCAGCATTCTTCACAATTGCCTAAAGATGGAAACAATCCAAGTGACCATCAACAGATGAGTGAATAAACAAAATGTGCACTATAAGTAAAAAATGTGGGATATACATACTATGGAATATTATGCAGCAGTAAGATGAAATGAAGTGCTGAAGCATGTGACAAGATGGATGAACCTTGAGGACATAATGCTGAGTGAAACAAGCCAGATACAAAAGGACATACTGTATGATTCTGTATTATGACCTTGGTAAAGGTAAACTCAGAGGCTTACAGTATATAATATTGGGGACCTAGAGATACACAGATACTAGAAATGGTTAAATGGTTAGCTAATGAGGTTGAACTTAAATGTAAAGGAATGGACAGAAGTGAAGGTAGTTCATTAGTGGGCCAATAATTAATATTGCCATACTGAAGGTGGACATGATTGAAAGGGATTGTATTCCACTGATTAACACTGCAAATATAAATAAGTTCTTACATGAACCACTTCAAGGTACACATTTTGTACAAAAAGTAAATAATAGAGGGATAAAGGGGAAACTACTATTTCAGGCAATAGTCTATATTTAACAGGAAGACATCAACACTACCGCAGCAATGCCAGGGGTAAATAATTGGGGGAGGGGAAGGACAACTGTTAAGGGGAGGTTTGGATTTTCAATTGGTGAGGGTGTATTTATTGGTTATTTTTCTCTTTGGAGCAATGAAAATTGTGTAAAATTGAGAGTGTCAATGATTGTACAACTAAGTAAGGATAGTGTGAAATAGGAATGGTTAACTGTGGACATAATGCATAATGTCCAATGGAGGGAGGTGGCTGACTGAAGAGTAGAGTGGTGAGCTGTGGAATGTACATATGATGAAGCACTGTGTGGTTATGGGAAGGAGTAGGATTGTGGGGCATGTGGCAGAGTGGGTGAACCTTGGGGACATCGTGTGGTGCAAAGTGGGTCAGAATCAGGAGGACAGATATTATATGGTCTCCTTTAGAAGATACTTATAAGATAATTGGGATCTGGATTATGGGTTTTTGTAGTGGTTGCATTTAGTCCAGAGCTGTTAATGTTTCTGGATTTTGAGATACTGTGCTCTGTGTGTATGATCTGTTGTCTCCCTGGGGCTTTGGCTGTTTGTGTGGTGCCTGGGGTTCTATAGCTCTGGTAGTTGATGTTGCTACATACAGTGGCTGTTAGGGAAGCCAGGGGAGAGGGGGATCAGGCTTCAATTGGAGATGGGTCAGTCAAGTCAGGACTGAGATGGATCAGAGTACAGGGGTAGGAAGACATTGTCAGTATTTTGGAACTTCATCTGCTGTATGAGACCAAAGGAAGAGAGGTTTGGTTGTCCAAAATCTAGATTTCCTGTAGCACATAATCTAACTGAACCCCTCTGGATGGCTTATTTAAGTAACCCAAACACATGGAGCCCAGGATGTGAGTGAAGGTGTGTTATTCTGGGTAGCTTGGTATGGTGCCCGGGTGCATCCCAGAGTATGTTGGTTGGATAATTGAAGTGTTTGTAGCATCCCATGAAGGGTGGGAGAAAAGATATAGAACTGTTAAGCTGTACCAACAGGGAAAGCCCTGGTACTGTCTAAAATACTGAGAACTCCCAGGTCAATAGGCCAGACCCTTGATCTTGGGGCTTGCTCTTGGAGTGCCTGTTTCTGTGGCAGAGAAGCTGGGTCTGGCTGTAGTTGTGCCTGGAGTTGCTTCTGGATGCCTCTTCTGTTTCTCAGATGTCGCCTCTCACTCTCTGGGCCCAGCTTTGTGGGTGAGATCATTGCCCAACCTGTCATGGGACATGGCATCCAGGTGTGGGGTTCTCCCTGGTGGCTTGAGGCATAGATACCAAGGTGGAACTGGCCCTGGCACTGTGGGATCAATGGCACCTTCTTGACCAAAGGGGGAAAATGAAATGTAACAGAGTGATATCAGTGCCTAGGGGAGTTCAGGTACAGTTGAGGGGGCTGTTATGGGGGCTACTCTTTTGCTAGCTTCAATTGGATATTGCTAATTACCAGAGTTTTCCAAACCCCAACCAAAACCATTCTTCAGAATCCTAAAGAACACCAAGGGGTTTATCTGAGATTCTAACAAACGTTTCATGCACTGAGGTTCCTTGGCAGAACATTAACTAGTTCCTTCCTCACTGCCCCATATTATCGACAGCCCTTTCCAATGTGAAAAAGTTAGACTGGTCATAGTCCAAATAACCCTGAATATTGGGAGAAGGATTAAAGGAGAAGGAAGAGTTATAACAGAGAAGACAGAACTTAGCAAATGAGTATGACAGCTGAATCATTATATTAATGTTTACCAAACTCTGAAATCTGTTCTATAATTATTTGTTACGCTGTACATTGAAACGTATTGCTTTTTTTGTATATATGTTATATTTCACAATAAAAATCTTGAAAAAAGGAATTCGAAGAAGATTTAAGTAAATTGAGAGAGATTTCATGTTCATGGATTGGAAGACTAAATATCATTAAAAGGTAAATACTACTCAGATCCTCCAGGATCTGACCTCATCCCTTCTTCACCTCTACTGTTCTGGCCCTGGTCCAGTTATTCACCATCCTCAGCCTCCAGTCACTATCATAGTCTTCACCTGATCTCTCTGTTTTTTTTTCCCCATATTGCTGTCACTGGCATTTTAAATTAAAATCTCTATTGTGGTGACAGTGCACTCAGTCATGTGGCCCATGAGAGCCTTTACCCTCTCACTCGGGTCAACCTTCACTGCATTCCAGTCACTCTGGTCTCTGGCTGGTCCTCACACCCACCATGCTGATTGTAACTGTTTAGGGCTGTCGCCTGTCCTGGCCACTCATCCTTCAGTGCTGCCCCAGGTTCCCTCATTGCTCAGGTGTTTCCTCCTCAGAGGCCTTCCCTGACTTCTCTTTCCAAGAGGTTGTTTTCCCCACATCAATCACTTTGTACCCTTCCCATCTCATACTTCTCCATCACCCCTATCATCTCCTAACATTCTATGTATTCTGTTTAATTTCTTTTAGAATTTTTCTTTCTCTCCTAAAACACCAGTTTCCTAGGAACTGGGACTTTCTTTTCCACATACTAGTGTATCAAAATGTCTAAAATCAGTTTCCTTTCTGTATTTTGAGGAGAATCATGATGTTTTATTAGTCAATTATCTCAGATACTTGGATTCCCCAGTTGCTCAGAGTGTCACTTGCTGCTTTACTCCATCATCATTAATTATGTCCAGTTTGTGCTCTCTACCATAGGGACATTATTTATGACTAAAACTACTTATTTTAGGGATGCCTACTATGTACTGGGAGAGGAGCTCCTTGCTGCTCCCTCAGCTTTCCTTTGAGTGTGTCCATAGGTGACTAAGAAAGGGATCAGTGGTGGAGTGTGCTACTTCCTGATATGTTCAAGACAGATTTCTTCCTCCTGAGATAACTCATATTGTAGCACACTTGCACTGAAATAAAAACATCTCCATGTAAATGTATCATTTTAATTTTCATCCTCTTTTATTTTAGAATATAACATTACATCATATAAGTTCTCCATTGGTACAACATTCCTCAAGAAAAGATTTTTACCCCTAGTTTTTTAATTTAATTTTTCAATGATACATACATAATTAAAAAGCTTAATTTTATTTATGACTTCAGACTGCTGGGAATATACTCTTGCAAATGAATATTGCTTTGACCCTTAAAAGTCTCATTGCTAAACTGCAAATATGTTCAAATTACACTTATATATAATATATTGAGGGCAAAATTTTAACATATGTATGCATAAAATATGAACAAATAATAAACACCTATAAACATGTTAATATGTGTCTAAATAATATATTAAATATATGAATAATTTTTTAAGTAGTAGCAGCTGTGTTCATGTTCAGTGATTTTCTGTATAGAGAAAGCCCCATATTTCTGGATGTGTTCCTGAAAGTCTTATAATCTGTGTGATTGAAGGTAGAACTGTCAATGGAGGATATCACTTGTGTGTCTGGGAGGTGAAGAAAGAAGAAGTCCAGCACATGGGGATGATTCTGTTGGATCCACTGGCCTCAGTGACTCTCAGAAGGATGCCAGGGTGCGTGAATGCAGATATGTGGTTCAGGAGGCCTGAGTGGAGCAGAAGGTCAGTGCTTTTTTAAGACCCAGACCCACTGCTGGAGGACAGACTATCAGGCAGTGTGAGGTGGCCACACTCTGGGTTTTGAAAACTGCCTTGTGCTATATTGGTTCTCATGATCTCTTCTTGGGATTCCAGTGTTTTCAGCATTTCTACTATGTCACTTTGTTTGGAGCCTTTGGATCTTTCTGCCTTTAGTTTTAGGATAAACAGGGTTAATACCTCCACCAGCATTGCTCTTGTTGTCTTTGCCTTTCTGTAGGTGTCGAGAAGGCTGGGTATATTTAAAGTCACTTTCTGTAGACTGGCCTTCCCTAAAGATGACTCAGTCTCTGCATGCCTCTTCTGTGCAGCACTCAACTTGGCAAGGTTTTGACATTTCTTATCAATCAGTGCAGTCAGTGTGTCTGCAAGCTGCTTTTCACATCTTAAATAGAGTTGACTTCTAACAGACTGTGCTGGTCAAAACAACAATAAGAGACCCACTAAAAAGCCAAGGAATGGTGGACACACTAATGACTCCCACTGAAGGGTGTGGAATGTGAGGTCTGGGCTCACGTCATTGGGCAGCAGCGCCATCATACTCTCACAATATCCCAAGGATCATCGAAAAGATAATCTCCAAAGATGCTTACTGCCCCTCCATGGCACTGAGGCCATCACAGGATTCTGCTCAGTAACTGGATCCACCAGCCTACCACAAACCCACAGAATCTCCCCACATTCTGCCCGGAAGCCACCAGCAACTGATGGCCCTGACTCATCATCAGTGATGTGGTTAGTTGGGGGAAGATTCTGAAAATAAAATGTTTCTCTCCATAATATTCTCAGAATCATTGTACTTTCCTTCTATGCTTTTATAATTGATGAAAAATTAAAACACAGTGAAATTTGATATTAACTAAATGATTCATTACATTTTTTCAAACTTTCATCCCTGTCCCCTACAGTATCCTACAACCCTATCAAGATTTGAATCATTTCCCTTAATCTAGAAAATAACTGCTTACATTTCCATCAATTATCCACCTTCTACCATATTCACCTCTTTTCTAAATTTCTATAATTATACATCAGTATTGCTAAATCTTCAAAATCATAAAAATGAAATAAAGCAGAATTTATCCTTTGACACCCAAATCTTTAATCCATGTCTTGTGGGGATGAATAGTATCTTGGCTTTTATCATTGAGTCTTTGGTCACTCAATTTTCCCCTTGATAGATACTTGGGATCTTCAAGTTTAGGGTATTATGAGTTAAGTTATGAAAAGTATCCATGTACATGTTGTTTATGAAATTGTAACCAATAAGTTAGGATTTAAGGAATGATTTTGATTATTGAATCATTATATAGATATTCCTTTTAGCTTTTTGGTATATTGGAGTAGACAAAGAAAACCTCCTAAAATCTCTAAATTGTAATTCAGCTGCCTTGATCTCTGATAATGGATGTATAGCCCTTACCTTCTGCCCCGGAGATTGTAAAAACCTTGTGACTAATCTTCATTTCTACTAAGTTGTTCAGTTTTTCAACTTTAGAGTCTTGTAGTTGCTAAAGACAGTCCCTAATATTTATTAATGAAGAGTTTTGGGTCAGCCCAGAACTAACCCACCCAAAATCTAAATTTATCTTGGTTAGACTGGATCTAACCAAAGGGCCCCACCTGACATGAGCAGTAGCTTAGACTTTAACCTACAAGTTACCTATACCTCATTCTGCCATTTTCCTTCATACATTCTGTGACTAAGCATGTAATCAATCTATACATGCTCAATAATCAGATCACCTCTAATTATGTCATCTGGGGCCATTGTGCTCATTATTCTAAACCCTGCCCATCATTTCTCTAGTAAAACTACCTGAGTTACCGCAGTTAAGGGAGACAGATTTTGAGCAGCTGGGCCATCTGCTCTCCTACTATGTGCCTAGTAACAAACTCTTTCTTCCTTTAAAACCTCAGTGTCACAGGAATTGCTTATTAAGTTTGTCAGGCAAAAAATCCACAGCTTTTGTCCAGTAGCATAAGGATTTGTTTTAAATTTCTGTTGGTTAGAGAAAAGGAGTTTAATCACAAATAAGGTATTTGTTAAATTTTTTTTATTCATGTGCACATGAAGAACAGGGAGTCTTATTTCCCACAGGGCTGTACCTCTCTTACACAGAAAATGAGTTCCCACCCAAGTGAACCATGCACATTGATAAATAATAGGTGGGCAAATTGGAAGTTTTAAGGGAAATTCCTATATTTAAATTAACTGAAATGAAAACCCAACATATCAAATCATATGGAAACAGCTAAAATAGCCCTAGAGAGAGATTTATAGAATGAGAGTTGTATATTAGGAACAAAAAAAGATCTAAAAATAGTCAGGTAAGCTTTCACTTTTAAAAAAACAGACAAAGTACAGAAAACTCAAACAAAAGAATAAAGGAAGAAGGAAATATCAAAGCTTAAGAGTATTAATCAAACAAATTGAAACCACTAAACCAAGGGAGAAAACAGATGAAATCAACAGCTTGCTCTCTGAAGACATTAATTACATTGATAAAGCAATGGCCAGGATAACAAAGAATAAAAGAGTCAAGGCACATGTATCAATATCAGATATGAAAGGAGGGCCATCCAATCTCATTGCATAAGCATTAAAATAACAGCGAGAGATTTCTATGAACAGTTCTATTCCACAATGTATTAAAGAAACTGAATTCATAGTTAATAAACTCCCCCCAAATTAAAGTCTTAAGCAGAATGGTTGTGCTGGCATAATCTATGAAAACTTTAAGGAAGAAATAAAACCATTCTATTTCTTTTGTAAAATAGATCCTAATTCTAAAACCAGGGAATGACAATATAAGAACAGAAAAGTATAGCTCAATATTCCTTCTGAATGATAGACATATTAAAGTGTGATAAACTACAACCAAGTGGTTTTCAACAAAAATGCCAGTTTCTTTCAAATTTTACGATAGCACAGTGGTAAATAAAATGAGAAATATAGCCTTTCTGAATATGATAAGGACATTTTCAAAAAACCCACAGCTAACATCAAACTTAATGATGAAATAGTGACTGGATTTGACCTAGGATGAGAAACAAGATAATGCCCATTCTTGCCACATTTATGCAAATTGCACATGAGGTTCAAGCATGAACAATTAGGCAAGAACAGAAATAACATGTGTAAATACTTGAAAGGAAAATGAGCAACTATTTCTATCTGCATATTACATGATTGTGCATATAGAAAATACCAAAGAATTCATTAAGAAGCTATAAGAAATATCAAAGCAGTTAAGCAAGGTTACAGGATGCAACATCAGTAAACGACCAATTTTAGTTCTGATGGCTTGCAATGGAAATGCTAAATGAAAGTAAGAAAATTATTCCATTTTTGAGAGCATCAAAAAGAATAAAATATTTAGAAATAAATATAACTAGTATTTTGAAAATGTAAAAATATTGCTGAAGGAAACTAAAGAAGACATACATAAATGGAAAGAAAACACATGTTCATGGATCAGATATATCCTTGTTAAGATCTCAGTACTCCCCAATCTGATCTACTGATTTAATGCAATCCCCATTAGAATCTGTGTTAAATTTTTTTATAGAAGATGGCAGAATGAATCTAAAATTCATATGGAATTTCTAGGAACCTGAAACTGCCAAAAATATTCTGGAAAAAAAAAACAGAGCCTGAGGTCTCACACTTCCAAATTTCAAAATAATTACAGAAAAAATTAATCGTAGCAGTATAGCACTTGAACAAGATAGACATAAAAATCTTAGAAACTGACAAAAAAGAATATGAGTTATTGGACACACCAAAAAGAGTTTTAAAATTATCCTCACTGTGCTCAAGGCGATCAAGGAAAACATGGAGTAAGGACTAAAGGAAATGATGATAGCATTGCTATAAATAAAAAAAAATAGAATTGAGAGATGAGAGATAAACCACACATATAGGGACAATTGTTTTTCCCAAGGGAGCCAAGACCATCCAGTGGGGAAAAGAATTCAACAAATGGTGATGGGACACCTGTATAGCCAAATGGAAGAAAATAAAATTGGACACTAACCTCAGAGCATGTAAAAAAACACAACTCAAAATGTATCAGAGACATACTTGTATGAGCAAAAACTAAAACTTCAGAGTAAATCTTCATGATCTTGGATTTAGCAAAGGGTTCTTAGAGATGACACCAAAATCATGACATAAAAAAGAAAAATAGATAAAGTGGAACTAATCACAATTTTAACACTGTTCAAAGAAAACCATCAATAAATTAAACAATTAGCATACAGAATAGGAGGAAATATTTGTAGCCCATATATCTGATAACAGACTTGTATTTAGGATACAGAAGCAATGTTACAATTCAATAATGAAAAGAAAAATAGCCATTTTTTAATGGGCAATGGACCTAACAGACACACGCCTCAATGTGTATGAACCTGGAAAACATTGTGCTATGTGAAAGAAGCCAGTTAAAAACAGACACATGTTATACGTTTTATTTATAAATTTCAAATATAAATCTGCAGGGAAATCTGCAGAAACAAATTAGACTAGTGCTTGTTTAGGGCTGTCAGCACATGGGGGATAGAAAGCTAATAGTAAAGAGTCCAAGGTGTCTCTTGGAGATCATGAATTATTTTAATTTTGAGTATGGTGATGTTTGGTATGAAGAATTCAAAACCAGCACTCAAATAAATGTTTTATAATAATTGGAAAAATTGTAGGTTATACAAAATCCATGCATAAAATACAGAGTATCCATATAAAACTCAACACTGATTATTAGGGTGGAAATTTTCTACCATTCAGGGAAGAAAATTTTCATAATTATATTGTTAATTATAGTCCATTGCTTATACTGTTGTATAGTCCTAGGTTATTTTGAAAATTTTATTCTAGTAACACATTCACAACCTAATATCTTCCCTTTTAAACATATTCAAGTATATAATTCAGTGAGGTTACCTAGGTTCAAAATTTTGTGCTACCATCACCATTATCCATTACCAAAACTTTGTGATCAGTCCAAAAAGAAACTCTTCGCACTTTAGCTATTAAGTCCTTATTTGTAACCCCTACCCAAGGAAACCTGTGTTCTGGAATCTGACTTTATGAGTTTACTTATGCTAATTATTTCATATCACTGAAGCCAAACAAAATTTGTATTTTAGTGTTTGCTTACTTTACTTAAAATGTTATCTTCAAGGCTTGTTGATGTTGCATCTTCATTGTATCACAACTTCATTCCTTTTTGTGGTTGATAATATCCTATTCTATTAGCAGATATATACACGCATTTATATCCATTTATATCACATCAGTTGATAGACAACACGGGTGCTTTCGGTTTTTGAAAATTATGAGTAAATCTGTTACAAACCTTTCTGTGCAAATATCTCTTCAAGTTCCCGCTTTCAAATATTGTGGGTATTTACTTAGAAGTGGAATTGCAGGATCATAATTCTAAATCACAATTCTGAACTGAAATTTCTGAGGAATGGCCAAATTGTCTTCAATCTGGGCTGTATCAATTTACATTCCCAATAACAAACAATGTTTGTTCCTGTTTGTTCACTCTTCAACAACTCTTGCAATTTTCCATTTTTAATGGTAGCCATTGTAGGGGCTGTGGAATGGTATTTCATTGAGGTTTTGATTTGGATTTCACTAAATACTTAGTGATATTGAGCAAAGCTTCAATTTTGTGCTTTTTTGGCCAAGTGTATATATTCTTCATAGAAATGTCAAGTTAATTCTTTTGCCCATTTTTTAAATTAGTGGTTTGTCTTTTCCTTGGGGAGGTGTAGGGATTCTTTATGAATTTGGATACTAAGCATTTATCAAGCATGTGCTTTCCAAATATTTCTTCTATTGAATAGGTTATCTTTTTTACTTTCATAACAAATTCCTTTGAGTTTCAAGTTTTCAATTTTGATAAGGTTTCAAGTTATCTAATTTTTATTTTGTTGCTTGTGCTTTGAGTGTGAAATCTAAGAAGCCATTGCCTAACCCAAGATCCTGAAGATGCCTCCTGATATTTTTTACTAGAGGACTATATTCTGGTCCTTCTGTTTAGGTCTGTGATCCATTTTGAATTGAATTTTGTGTAAGGTGAGAGCCAGGTGTCCTCCTCCATTCATTTGCACATGGAAGTCTAGTTATCCCTTTGGTGGTAGAGAGTATTCCTTTCCCATTGAGTGGACCTGGTGTTAGGCAAAAATTGTAAATGGGAGGGTTGATGTCTGAGCTCTAAATTGGATTCCATTTGTCTGTATGTGTGTCCTGCTGCCTGTACCATGTTGTTTTGATTACTACAGCTTTGTAATAACCTTTAAGATTGGGAGGTATGAGTCATCCAAATTCAATCTTCTTTTTCATGATGACATTGTCTATTCTGGGCCCCTTATCCTTACCCTTTGATATGACTGTCTTTTCCATTTCTGTAAATAAGGCTGTTAGACATTTGATTGAGATTGCATTGAATACATAAATCATGTTGGTTAGTATTGACATCACAATAATATACTCTCCTAATCCGTGAACCTGGAATATCTTTCTATTTATAGAGGTCTTCTGTGATTCCTCTTAGCAGTGTCTTGTAGTTTTGTATATAGATTCTTTATATCGTTGGCTAGGCTTTATTTACAGATACTTATTTACTAATGTGAAGTGATGTTAATCCAGATATCTTTTTCAGATTGTACATTACTATTATACAGAAACAATATTGAATTGCAACCACTGATCTTGTACCATGCAACTTTGCTGAATTCATTTATAGTTCCAGTAGTTTTGTAGTGGATTTTTCAGGATTTACTGTATATAGGATAATGTCATCTAAAAATGGGAAAAATTTTACCCCTTCCTTTCCAATACCGATGCCTTTTAATTCTTTCTCTTTCCTAAAACTTCTAGTTAGGACTTCCAATGCAATTTTGAATTACAGTGGTAATGGTGGGCATCCTTGTCTAGTTCTATATCTGAGATGGCCAGCTCTCCGTCTTCCACTATTGGGTATGTTGTCAGCTATGGGTTTTTCATATATGACCTTAACCATATCAAGGAACTTCCCTTCTGTTCCTATTGTTTTTTGTTGTTTATCAAGATAAGGCTCTGGATTTTGTCAAAAGCCTTTACTGCTTAAATTGAGATGATCATGTTGCTTTTTTCCTTTTTTCAGTTAATATGGTTTATTGCACTTATTGATTTTTTTCTGCTGAACTATCTTTGCATACCCTGATGATTTCCCTATGATCATGTCATATAATACTTTTGACATGCTCTTGGATTT
>PVIY010040535.1:0-22306 GCA_004026745.1 Myrmecophaga tridactyla
GAGGTAAAAGTCTCCCTGACAATAGGGGGCATGACTCCCAGGGATGGATCTGGCCCTGGCACTGTGGGATTGACAATACCTTCCAGACCAAAATGGGGAAAAGAAGTGTAATAAAATAAGGCCTCAGTGGCCAAGAGAGATCAAATGGAATCAAAAGGCTGCTCTGGAGGCTGCTCTTACATAAGCTCCAGTTAGATGGGGCTGATGGCCATGATTTGCTAAATCCCAACCAACATCACTCCTGTTAACTCTTAAGAACACGTAGGGCTCTGAGACTCTAGAAAGGTTTCATGCACGAGATTTGCCTTCCTGGAACATGTAATTCCTGGAGGGTTCCTAGGCCAGATAAATCCTGAAACCCAGAGGGACCAGTGTGTTAGTTAGATTCAGTTGTCAACTTGGCCAGGTGAGCATACCTAGTTCTGTTGCTGTGGACATAAGGCAATGGCACTTGAACCTCATCTGTTGCTAATTACATCTGCAGTCCGCTAGGAGGCGTGTCTGCTGCAATGAGTGACGTTTGACTTAATTGGCTGGTGCTTAAATGAGAGACTCAACGTAGCACAGCCTAAGCAGCTCAGCATTCCTCATCTCAGCACTCACAGCTCAGCCCAGGCCTTTGGAGATGCAGAAAGGAATCACCCCAGGGAAAGTTGTTGGAACCCAGAGGCCTGGAGAGAAGGCCAGCAGAGATCATCCTGTGCCTTCCCACGTAAGAAAGAACCTCAGTGGAAAGTTAGCTGCCTTTCCTCTGAAGAACTAACAAAATAAATCCCCTTTTATTTAAAGCCAATCCGTTTCTGGTGTGTTGCATTCTGGCAGCTAGCAAACTAGAACAACCAGTTTCTCCAAGATTATCAATTAATTTCATCCCCCCATCCTTTGGTGTGGATACCCATTCTCAACATGAAAAAGTCAGAATGGGCGTTGTCCAAAGATCCCTATAGATTGCGAGAAGAATTAAAGGAGGAGGAGCTATAACAGAGAAAATGGGATTTAAACAAGTATGGCTACCGATCACTATATTAATATTCCTTCTAGCTCCCAGTGTTTTGGAGCAGCTAGAAGGAAAAATCTAAGATAGTGGAATGGTAATCCATTACAGACTCTGGGACCTGTTCTATAACTATTTGTTGACATGTGCTTTGAAAATTGTTTTTTTTCTTTCTTTGCTTTGTATATATATCATATTTTACAATAAAAAAAATCAAAGGGGAGAAACGAGCCCAGGAATCATTTATCCTATATCATTTCCAATACCAAGGTGACATCTTCATATACCAGAACGAAGTCATAGTTTCATTCGCCCAAGAGGAACGGAGCCTTCACAGAAACTGAGCCGCAGACCGCTGGCCCCTCACTTGATGCCTGTCTATTCTTGTTTACTTACAGGGTGAATGCGTAAGGAGTGTGACACGGTGTCACCTACAACTGGCAGCAGGTATGAAAACTACAGTGAGGGTGCCAGTACATCCATCCACCCACATTAGTCCTCTGAACTCTGGGTCATGACGAGCAAGGCGAGGCCTCGAGAACTGACAGCTACTCGTCAGGGTCACGGTGTCGGTGACAGGGTCAGGTGAGGTTCTGGCACCAGCCAGCATCTCCATGGCTGGCGTCCTCCATGGGGGCCACGGTGTGTGGATGAGACCGGATGGGGGATGGATGCCAGGTCAGGGAAAGCCTAACCATGCAGGCAATAGGGAGCCAGAGCAGGTTCTAGGCAGAGGGTGGGAGAGTAGCTGGTGGTGCAGCCCAGGCCCTTCAGTGCGGAGAGGCTGGAGGCTGGGGCCTCTCCTGAGTGCACCCTGCCGCAGCCTGGGGGCTCCTTCTCACCCAGGCTGTCACAGGTGCCTCGTGGCATCCAGCACACACATGCCAGGAGCTTTCCCTACAGGAGATGCGGGCCACACTCACCCACCTCCACAATCCCAGTGCTGGGCTGCTGCCTCCCTGCAGCTGGGGTCAGTAAATCCTCATCCCACGGAGGCTGCTGTGCTGGGCACACCCCAGTGAGAGATAAAAGTGTGAGCTCAAGTGTATTTGTTAAGTGCCAGAAGCTAGATGGCCAAAAACAACTGAAATGGAGGCCGGATGTCTGAGTGAGCATCCAGGGATGAAATGAAAGTGCGGGTGGGGCTCGAGGGCACAGTCCGCCCTGGCCTCTTCCAGCTTCTGGCAGCTTCCATGGCCCATGGCTGTCTCGCTGAATCCCTGTCCCACGCAGATGGCCACAGTCACGGGTGCCAGGGATTAGGGCCTGGGTCCCTTTTGTGGGGGGGAACTTCTTCAGCCTTATGCCTCAAATGTGGGTGGTTATTTTAAAACTACACTCCCCCACCCCACCCTTCACCACCCCCTCCAAACACTCACGTCGACTGCTGAGAAGCCAAGGCCATCACTCTCAAAGCCGCTTACAGGGGCTCCTGTTCCTGACGGAGAAACAAACGACACCATTTTAAAAGTAAGTCTGCCTCAGGAAAGGCTCAGCCTTATATGGGGGACATCAATTGTGGGGTCAAAACTGTCTTCGGCGGCTGAAAAAATTTAATTCAAGAGGCCTCTGCTGACAGCCCTGTGCGTGGCTTCAGTGATTCAATTTCCACTGTGCTCTGAAAATCCTAACAAGCCAAGGGCAAAGAGCCAGGTACCTGTGACTTCAGTTCACCAATACCTGGCCAGGTACGGGAGGCAGATTAGATACCGACAAGGGAAAATGAAAACAGTTCTCTTTTTCAGCATGACAGATTTGAGATGGTATTTCCCACATTCTATATTATTACTATATTGTTTATATAATAAACTGTAAAAAAAAAAAAAAAAAAAGACCACTGTTTTAACTAAGGCAGTAGCACAGTTTTGTTTGCTTGCTTAAAAACCAAGCTCTGGGGCAGGCCACCGTGGCTCAGTGGCAGAGTTCTCGCCTGTCATGCCGGAGACCCGGGTTTGATTCCCAGAGCACGCCTATGCAAAAATATAAATAAATAAATAAAATAAGAAATAAAAAATAATTTACACAGCATTCCTTCACAATGGCCCAGACTTTCTACAACAAGTGCAAGGACTAGAAGTCAAGCACTGCACCCCTCCCATGCCTGAAGGACCCAGCAAGAGCAGTTTCTTGGCTAAGCTCTGACAAATGGCATTTTAGGGAGAAAAACGTGAGCAGACAATGACAGCTACCCCAGAAAGCCCCTGGCTGGAGCTCTCAGGATGCACCCAGCTTCGCTCTGGTACCCACAACCCCAACCTCTGTGCTGGAGACCAGAGACCTCACAGCCCCCCGCTGTGCTCAACAGATTTAGAGCACCTATAAAGTCATATCAGAGCATTTATAGACCAGCGATATAAAAAGGGATTATTTGTGTCTGCAGGTGCTTGATTGAAAACAAATGTTAGGTGTAAACCCAACATGTACAATGGGTCAGAGTGGGGCTGCCCATGGACCAAATCCGGCCCTCTGTGTCTTTTTATAAATAAAGCTTTATTGGCACACAGCCGCGCCCATTTGTTTACAGGTTGTCAGTGCTGATTTGCACTACAAGGGCAGAACTGAGTGATTGTAACAGACCGTGCAAAACCTGCAAAGCCTAAAATGTTTATCTGGCCCTTTGCAGAAAAAGTTTGTCAACCCCTGCTCTGGATGAAGCTGGGGAAGGAAGCCCCGGGCCCCTGAGCCAAGGGAGTGGTAGAAAAGTGTGAACATTTATTAACAGTCCCGTGTGTAGGCACCAAGTACTGAGAGCTTAACTGGCTTAATCCACCCCAAGCCCTGAGGAGAAGGTCCTATTGCAGCCCCACTGCTCAGACGAGGAAACTGAGGTGCAGAGAGCTCAAGGGCTCTGTCCCAGGTCACAGAGCCAGTAGGTGGCTGAGTCAGCGTTTATACCCAGGCGCTTTGGCTCGGAGCCCACCTGCTGGACGGGGCCGGCTCCCTAGGACTGACCCAGGTGGAAGCTCAGTGTCCCTGTCAGCTGTCCCAGAGATCATCTCCATCTGGGGAGTCCCCCCAGAGAAGCACCAGCTTGAGGGTGGGTGGCTCTACCGGGACTGACGCTGGTCAGCCTGTAACACAGAGAGTTCAGGACAGAAACTCTGCAGATGAATGGGGGGTGCTGCCCTCCTGACAAGCCCACCTCCCTGAACCCAAGAGCTCATGTGCGGGGCCAGAGACTTGCTTCTCGACTCCCATCCAATACGGCCTCTCCGAGGGGATGGGCCAAGGGTGGCCGGGGGCGGCCCCGTGAGTGTGAATGTAAAATGTACCCTTGGGGGGCACTGCCAGGGATGAGTCCCAATAAGGACAGACAGAAATGACGAGTGAAACATGCCCTCTGTGGGTCTGGGAAGCAGACATTTGACAGATGGAGTTCCCTTTTCTGCCTCAGGGAAGGGGCACCCTAGGGCCCTCCCTGTGACAAGGACTCCCGGGTAGGTGGCTGGCTCTGGCGGGGACAGGGAGGCAGGGAAGGGAAGAAAGCCAGGCCAGGGGCCAGTCCCACTGGGACCTCTGGCAGGGAAGGGGGGCATGTGGACCTCAGAGCTGTCCCACCCATGGGACCGGGGGAGGCTCTGGGGAGGTTACCACCCCGATCCCGGCAGGCTGAGGAAAGGCCCCCTACACAGGGATCTGCAGTATGATGCTGACGGCATGTTGCAGGGACATGGCGGGACAGGACTTTATCATCCAAGCGTCTCCATGCCGAGCAGCCTGGCAGTACCCTGTAGGCAGCAGAAATGCAGGTTCTCAGGCACCCTGGGCTGGCTGAGTCTGAGCCTCATTATAAGAAGGCCCCGTAGGACGTGTGCACGTGGGTGCTAGGTAACCGCAGCTCCCTCCCCCTTCCTAAGTACTAAAAGGTTCTCCCTGGCCCCGGCGCTACCTGACCGTGCTGGCACTGTCCTGAGTAAGGGGAAATGAGGTGCCTTTACATCTCTAATTGTGTTCAGGGTGTCTTAATTCTGGTCAAAAGACTCACAAAAGGAAGACTACAACGCTGGCTGCTCTGTACAGGGAGGATGTGACTTTTAAATGAAAGGGACTGGCCTGAATGCTTGTTGTGGCCAGGACACCTGCAAGGGTGCAAGCCCGTGTTCTGCGGTGTGACCATTTGTAGCCCCCCACAGAGGAGAAAGAAGCTCCAGGCTACAAGGCGCTGAGGCCCACCCGACCAGCCCACTCACCGCACACAGCCTGCGTCTTGTGTGCCGCCCGCCTCTGCAGGAAGGCTCGGTAAGCCTCGGAACTCTGGTAGGCCTGGAGCTCGTGGATATAACGCTGCTTGTCCTTGTCCGCCTGGTAGACATACCTCTGAAAGGAGGAGCACAGAGGATGCTCTTGATCTGGGGGTTGTGGTGTCCTCTTATCCAACCTGTCTAGAGCTTCTGGTCTCAAGAAGTTGCTGTCCAACTTCTGCTTGTATACCTCCAGGGACAGGGACCTCACTACCTTTAAACACACTCACTCCTTTGAATGATATTTGCAGTACACGAAGTTTTCTTTCTGATAAACTGGAAGCTGCCTTCCTGGGGCTTCCTGCATTCTGACAGGTGTGTCTGACAATTACAGGGGAGGGTGGCACCACCAGGTCCCTATGTGGGACATTAGACTTGTATTCAATTATTAAGAATGCAAATCTCAGTGCATTGTACTGTGTGGGGTCTGAGTCAAGGCACTGGTGATAAAGAGACAAATTAGCCCCAGCCCCAGACCTCAGGATGCCCCTCTGAGCTGCACTGCCTGCTGTTATCTTTCCTCTCCCAGGAACACCCCTTTCGGCTCTCCTTCCTTGGCCAAATCCTATTTACCCTTCAAGACTCATCACAGACAGTCATTTCCTCCAAGAAGCCTTCTCAGGTGGCCCTAGGCTGGGTCAGGTGCCCCTGGAGTCCCTCAGCCACTGGTACAGATCCCTGCCCCCCACAGCCCCTGCGCTGGATTTTCTGTGCCTACTTGGGGGAGGAGGGTCCCTATCTCCCAGACCATGAGCTCCTGGAGGGCAGGCAGGGGCTTTGTCTCCTCTCTAGCCACAGGATGGCACAGAGCTGGCCTTTTGGATGCTCGCAAGTGGCCGCTGGTAAACCTGGTCAACTTGGAGCAGTGGTGAAAGCTCTCCCTGAGAATATCATCAAGCAGTCAATATCCACGGTATTTATTTACTCTGGGCATCTGGTAACTTGATACAAATAACAGTCATATTACCAAGTAAATAGTAAACGAACACTGATGTGCTGGGTTGGTCCCTGATAAACTTCATGGAGTTGCCTCTTTCTTCCTGCTTCTGGGCCCTCTTTCCACCTGGCACAAGGCTGTGGCCTCTGTCCCATTCCTGAAGGGACCTCAGTCAGACCAAAGGACAAATGAGCATGGCTTTGGGGGAGCCGCAGGCTTGGGAGCTGGGAAGGGAGAGGTTAAAGGATTTCTGAGGTTGTGAGAATCGCTCAGAGATTCCCGATGACCTTGCCTCAGAGGCTCTGTCTCTTTCGTTTCCCCATGAGAGCCGAGCTGTGCTTTGCAATCACCACACTTACTGGCAAAACGAAGTGTAATTTTGTCTCTTGTGCAGACTGAACTCTCGGTGCCTTACATCATTGGCAACAGAGGCAACAAACCCTAACCAACCTCACCCACCTTCACCTGGATTAGCTGTGCTTTGATCTGTTTTATGTGTGCATGTGTGTGTGCATGTGTGTGTGTGCAAGTGTGAGTGCATGCATATGCATTTGTGCACGTGTGTGTGTGTGTGCGGATATGGGGGTCACTTCTTGCCTACTCCTGAGGCCCTATTAGCTTGGCTCTCCTGCTTTCTTCTGCACTCCCCAGCCATCTCCTGTGGGAGGAGGGACACAGCCGAGTGGTGAGAGCCAGGAGCAGAGATGCACAGCTGGATCTGAGATCTGCTGGCTGGCAGGGAGCAAGGGCTCAAGTCTGCCCCCAGCCACATGGTCAGGGCCTGCCCTGAGTGCAGAGACCAGGGCTCCAGCTCTGTGAGCAACTGGGGCCACCACCGATCCACAGACATTATCTGCCCACCGTTTCCTTTGGAAAACTGACACTTGGATCCATCTGACTGGCTACTGGGTCTATTTCCCAAAGGGTTGCAAACCTTGGTAGGAAGGAGAGGGGTGTTATTAACTGACATCCTAAATCTCCCCTCCCTCCAATTAGGATTTCTCTGTAACAGTTTATTCGAAGCAGGAGTTTTCTATGGACAAATCCAAATTAAAATTGCAGAGGTTTAAAGCAGTTCAGCTCTGTGTCTTGGTATGTGACCCCCAGACATGATGGCACTTTGGAGGCAGAGTGCCATTTGGAAAGATTATGGGCCTTGGGGCAAATATACTTTGGAAAGGTATGGGAGGGCTTCCCGTAGGAGGTGACGTTGGAGTGGGCCTAGCTTGAGCAGAAAATGGTTCATCGTTCAGGTGGCTGGGATGTAAAGGGGAGGCGGTGGTGGCAGAAGCTGTCATTGGACTATGGCATGTATGTCATGCTAAAGAGGCTTTGACTATATCCCATAAATGGGTGTTTCCTCCAGGTAACCTCCAGGATATACTTCCCTAAGAGCTTAACTTGCGCTCTCTGAAAAAAGCATTCTGTGGGAAAATCAGTATGAGAAATACCGCACTCTAGAGCTCCCACCCAGAGCCCTGCACATTCTCGTGCCTTGGCCTGCCCCTTCCTTCACGGTGCCACTCCCGGGCAGCAGGGAACATTCTCGGCCTTGAGCTCGGCTGCAGCCTCAGCACCTACACCAGTGCCCTTCGCAGATGCTCGAAAAATCTTTCCTAAATGAACAAGACTGCATTAAACTAACCCCCCCAGAGAGCTCCAAGAAGTCCAAGAAAATAGGAAAGAAACCCATTTAACTTGACTTATTCCAGAATTTCCTAAACTTGACAACTTGCTATAGTTTGGGAGGGGTGCCAAGAGCGATGGGAAACCACTCACTGCTCTTAGGGAGCAGGATGAGTGGCGCCTCCTGCCTGCACTTCAGAAAATTCCTTCTGGCTGCAGTGTGAGAAGGAGGAGGAGGAGGGGCAGCTGCGAGTGAAGGCTGCGGACAGCCAGTAAGGACCCCAGCTCAGCAGGGACCCTCCCCTTCACGCTACTGGGTGCGGGACTTACTTGCTTTTTCTCGTGAGACAGCTGAGCCCACTGAGCGGCCAACATCTTTGTTATTTCCGTGAAAGGCAGCTCGGGGTGCCTGGCCCGCAGCTGACTTCTCTGCTCATTGAGAAATATCACGTACCTGAAAGGAACACACAAAGAACAGCTCTGAGCGGACGGCTTGGGAGGGAAACAGCTGGGCCTGGTGCAGCGATTTCCACTTTCTGGTTTTATAAAAATAGAGTCACAGGTTTGCCCAATTTTTTTTTCAATCTAAGCAGCGAAATGGAGGCTCATAAAGGACTGGCTGGTTTTTCCAGAGTCCACAAAAGGCCAAGGAGGCAGAAAGAGGCTCCCCAGGGCAGTTGTCCCGAGATGGGGGAGACCGTATTGGTGGGAGACACATTTCCCTGTGCTGTGCTCTGGGAAAGTCGCTTACCCATCTGAGCCTCAGTTTCCCCCTGTAAGGGGACCTATGGCACCTGTTTGCAGGCTGTCCCGGTTCAGACACTCCCGCCCCTCTGATGGAGGGCTCACCGAGGGCGCGACAGAAAGGCTGCAGGCTTCAGAGTGAGATAAACCCGTCCTCAGACCCGAAGCTGGTTCCCCTGATCACAGGAAGATTGAGAAAGGATCCTTGCCCTCAGGGATCCGAGGGTCCCAAGGAGGAAGACAGAAGCAGGAAAGCTTCCCAGGGAGCGGGGCGACCCTGAGACCGAGGGGCGCTGCCAGCCTGAGACCTCCGTCCTGCAGCACGAGAGGCTAGAGGATGAGACGGGGGCGCGGGGTAACGGGACGAGGGGAGTCTGGGGCCTGGATGAAGGTAGTACAGCCGTGCCCGCGGTCACAGAGCACCCAGGTCTTCAAGCTGCAATGGAAACTAGACCCGCAGCCGCCAGTTCCACTCCCTTCCCCACGCGTGAGCAAAGCCCAGCTCTGCTGCCTGCTTCCTATACGCGACAGGACTTCACTGCAGCTTAAAGAACTAAACCGTCAGCCCCCTGCAGCTTGTGAACCCTACAACAGGCTTAGATGGACCCGTGGCTGTCCCTGTTCACAGCGCGGGTCCCTGGGTCATCTTACCCTGTCGTTGGAGCGCGGGGAATGGGAAGGTCCCTCGGGGTTTTCCTTTTCTTGCCTTTAGGCCAGCCCCCTTTCCTTTTCTGAAACAGAAACACCACACAGGAAAAACCTCGAGGTTAGCAATGATTTGCCATTGTCAAATCACTGCAAAGCAGGTACAGAAACCAGGATGCCTCCTCCCTTCCAAGCTGCGGAGCTGCCATCAGGTGAAATCAAGAAAGCAAACCCAAGGCTCAGGTGACTGGGTTTGCAGGGAGCTGGGATACAGCCCCAGTGCCAGGAGGTGGGAGGGGGGGGTGCTTAATATCTGGACAGGACTGATGCTCAGCTTGTGTTCAAATCTCAGCCGTGCCACTTACCTGCTGTGTGACCTTGGGCAAACTTATATCCCCTGCCTCAGTTTCCCCACTTGTAAAATGGGGATTGTGAAAGTCTCTACCTCGTGGTCACCATGAGGCTTGAATGGGTTAATATTCACGCCGTGCTTGGGACAGAGACAGGCCCCCGGGAGGTGCTAAGTGTGGGCTGTAATTACCATGTCAGCACCCACACCATTGGCAGCAGTTTCAGGCAGGAAGGATAAGTGTACTTGTCCTTCCATTCATTTTGTTTCTCAATTCTTCCACCGTGACTGAACTCTGCCTATAACTGGGACCCCGTTCCTTGCTTGGAGCTGGAGGGCTGAAGAAAACACAGTCTTCCCTCAAGGAGCCTAATGCAAGAGGCTGACCTGTAACTAAATATTATAATAATTTATTAGAGGGCTAGTGATTACTGAATGACCACCTGCATTCAGGGTTCAGTTTTAAATGTCCCTAGACTGAACCACACACCTGTACCAAAAATGGTAGCGGATAATCAATATGTGACCTAAAACTAGTTTCCAAAACACCTTCACAGGCACACCCATTTGAGCCTTCCTAGGCTCAGGAGATGGAAAGCAAGTCAGTGGCCCAGCGGGCTGGCTGGGTGAGGTGCTGACTGTGCCAGAGCCAGGCCAGATTGTCCACTGAGGACAGAGATGGTCAGGCCACACAGGTGTCAGGGCAGTAAGCTGGCACTGGGGACTCAAGGAACAGGCGGGCAGAGCTCGGGCCAGACAGAGGCACAGGACCAGGGTAGCGTGACCATGTGTTTTAATGAGACTATGCCTCCAAAGCACCTAGCAAGGTACCAGGCATGCAGGAGGTGCTCAATAAATGACAGGCTCGCTCGCTCATACCCAGAGACTCTGCTGATCTATGGAGTCTGAATGTGAACGAGCACGAACCTTTCAGAACCATGGAGAACTCCCAGGGTCCCAGGCTCTGCTCTCATTTACTGCACGATGACCACAGCTGCCATTTTTATTGTTTGAGTACATCGGGGGCTTTCGCCCATGTGCCTGAGCTGGAATCTCCCATTCCCCAGCTGCAGCAAATATCATCATCATCATCCCGTGTTGATGGGATGATGGTGTCATTTGGCCACTGAGCGGCAGTGCCAAGCTGGGAAGGGAGGGACCCTGCCCAGAGCACACCGGCAGATCCTGTCAGAGCCAGGACCTTCTGTGGGAGACCCACAACTGCCTGAGACCCCACAACTGCCTGAGACCCCACAACAGCCTGGGGCCACGTGGGCCACGAGACAGGCCAGCCGCTGTTCCAGATCATGGAGGCCACATTCCTGCTCAGCTTCTCTGCTTACGGCAAGAGGAGAAGGTTTTGCTTTTAAAGGGAAGCATAATTTTTAAACAGAGTTTACTGTAATTCTCTATATCCTACTATGTAGTCAAAAATTTAAAAGATGCACTTATTTTATAGACATCGTTGGCCCTTCATTTCGACTCTTTATGAAAAAAAAATCCAACCTTGACTGTTTTCTTAATTTGTCCTGAAACCATAGCTACTAAGACAAAGGCAATCGGAAAGCCTGCAGGGATATCTTTTCCCTGATGCGTTCTGTTCTTGCTGAATTTCTTAAGCAGGATTTATACCAAATTGCCTCTGCCCTAAATAGCGCCACGAACACGGCAGGCTGTTCATGAGACAGGGTGTTACTAGGTGCAGAGATTCGGCACACACTTGAGCATCTCCCTTATATAGGAAACGAAGTAGAACACAAATTGAGCAAGGGAAGACTGATTTTTAAAAAGTGCACCCATCAGGAGAGCAGAAAATCCACTCAAAAATTCAAGGGACGTTCAGAAAATCAAAATCAAAACTCAAAGGGAAAATAAATCCATACGAAAAATTTTGGACCAGGACAGACCTTCTCCACTTAAATTGCCACAAACAGTGATTTTTGGACGTTTGGTTTTATAAGTGTTGTTTTACAAAGAACATGCTGTCTGGCAGGAGGATGCAGCAGAAGGTACAAGAGGTCTGAAGGACGGATATGGGCTCATGCCCCAGCGGTGTGGCTCTGAGGCCTCCCTTCACCTCTGCAGCCCTTGGTAAAATGGGGGTGATCAAAGCCGCCATCGAGATGGGTTCATGTTTGTAAAAGGCGTAGCACAGTGCCTGGCACACAGCAGGAACTCTCTGCATGTGTTCCTTCCCGCTCTCCAGCAGGATGATGAAAAAACCAAGTACAAATGAATGAACAGGATTCTACAGGGCTAACAAACAAGTCTCAAAGAGAAAAATGTTACTTTAATTTACGCAACTTATTATCATGTCATTCATTTGAGATCAAGACTAAAGTTCAGACTATCATAATCATGATTAGAAAATGGCTCTTGACTCCGTGGGTTTTACAAACAAGTTTCCCAGAAAAGGCTGGGTCCTGGCTATTTGCACTTGGCGAGGAGCTTTGTTATGGGCATGCAAGAGCAAGTGCCACTCCCTCTATTTGGACAGCGAGGGCTGTTTCTTTCTACAATACATGGCTATAAATGACATGAGAAAAATTAAACTGCCAAAGGCTGGGTTTCCCCTTAGTCAGTATCATGGGCTTAAATTAGGATTCTAGTTGATATTTCTGAAATAAACTGAACACTGCAGAAGAAGCACTTTTCCATTTTTGTAAGTCAGACTATTAGACATCAAAGTCAACCCCCCGGCCTAATTTCTCATCTCTCAACTTTAACCAGGTTTTCAGACTGGAGGCCAAAGGAAGAGTTTATAATTCTGAGAGAGAGTGAAGGCATTTGAATACTAAAGCCTCCACACACTGGCTGTGAAACCATGAGCACATTACTAACTTCTCTTTGCCTCAGTTTCCCCCTCAGTACAATAAAACAGCTGGGGATCTCAGCTTTTATTGGACTAGCTGTGAGGGTTGCATGAATTCTGAGAACAGGCACTGGAGCGCAGGAAGCCCTCAGGATGGCTGGGATTATTCCTCAAGAGTCAGCCCCTGGCATTCTAATAAAAGCTCTCCTACCTTCTGCAGTGCCCCTGGGAAAGTTGTCAGACCCTTCTGAGTCTGACCCTCCCCTGCAAAGTGGGGCTGGCTTGTGAAGGTGAAGAAGATACGTGGGCAAGTGTTGCCATTACTTGGGACTCAGCCCTGATTCTCAGGGGAGCAAAAGTCCTGAGTTAAACCCACCGCAGCCTTCCATGTGGATGACAGATATTGCCAGTTGGCTCGCAGAATCCATTATGCCTTTTCTTCATTAGGAATTGAACACTGATTTTACCTGGGCATTTGGAATAAATATTGATTCCCAGTCTCCCTTGCAGCAAGGTGAAGCCATTTGGCTAAGTTTCCAGCCAATAATTTATAAAAGGAAGGCACCCCTTCCTCCTTCCTGCTGGCTGGAATGTGAAAATGCAAACAGGAGGGCTGGCACTCAAACAGCCACCTTGGACCACGAGGCAGAATGCTAAGGATAGCAGATCAGCAGTTGGAAAGAGTCTGGACTCCTGTTGGTTGTGAGGCTTCCACACTGGGCCTTGGAGGGACTGCCTGCCTTCAGATGCCACTCACATGAGAAAGAAAAACAAATTCTATTTAAGGCTCTATCATTTGGGGAGTTTTTTCATTATATGCAGCTGAGCCTCACCCTAACTGATACAGAGGGTTGCTGCTTTCTTTTGAATTTCTAAGCAGGCCATGGTCATCTCTCACCTGAACTATTACAAGAAGAAGGTGGAAAGGAAAACTTGCTGCACACCTACTGTGGACCAGAGCTGTCGTTTGGTGATTGATATTCAGTCTCCACAGATTCCTGTAAAGTAGGCAGTGTCATCCCCACATTACCCAGAAGGAAATGGAGGCTCAAAGAGTCAACACGAATCGCCTAAAGTGTTGCAGCTGGGAAGTGGCAAAGCCGTGGTTCCCAAACCTATCAGTCTGTCTCCAAAGCCCACCCTTTTCCCACTGCAGCCCCCAGCAGCTGTCCCACACACTGCGCCCCACCAGCTGCCTTTCTCACATAGAGAACCAATCTGGACCAGGCTCCACGTGAGAACACCCACCTTGTTCCAGAATGTTCTCACAGGTTTACTGGATTGGTTAGGAACAGGAGTTGGACTCTCTGCTCTGCCACTTACTCTGTGACCTTGGGCAAGTTCCTTGACTTCTCTGTGCCTCTGATTCATCTCTATTAAAAAGCGAAGATAAAAAGACCAGCCTCACAGGGCTGTGAGGGTTCAAAGAGGCAATGCACAGGAGCGCACAGCCCAGCGCTAGGAGCACAGAAAACGCTAAAATAAAACACTCTTGTTATGACACCAGCATGGCATCTGGGGTCCCCACAGCCTGCCCCGGCTCCCACACTTGCCTTTGGCTCCTCGGTGTCCTGCTCCTTCGGGTCCTCCCCACTGGCCAGCACAACATGCTGCCTAGGCAGAGAGTCCAGGTCCTGGCCGCAGATGTGAATCACAGACGCCCCGGGGGGCAGCTCGTGCACCCCATTTGGAGGGGGAAGAAGGAAATCTGCAGGCACTACAACAGCAAGAAACGGCCCCGTCAGGCCAGAGATACCGAGATAACTAAGACCCCTGAAGTCTGACCAGCCCGGCACCGTGTGGGGAAACATTTTTTCACAAGTGTCAGCAAAGGTCCGAGACCGGAGTTGATGGTCACTTTTCCAGGGCGCAGTGGAGAGCCACAACACAAGAGCAAGTCACGTTCCCAGTGGGCAGGCGGAACTGAGGGCCAGAACCTGTCTCCCAAACCCCCTTTATGGGGCACGATGTGCAGCCCCTTGCCCAGTGGAGTGTTGTGGTTATAACTGTGGGTTCTGGATGACACCGTAGGGTTCAGACCCCAGCTCCCACAAACTAGCTGCAGGTCAGCTAATTGTCCTCATTTCTTCTCTGACAAATTGGGGTGAATTTCGGATCTCCTGCATAGCAGTGTTGGAAGACGGTTTACCCAGCAGTCTTTGCAGGGTGCCTGCTGTGTGCAGGGCTCGCCCAGCAGCAGGGCACAGGACAGAGAAATTTCAGCCCCCCTCTGCCCTGGAGTTCATGGTGGGGGGTGGGGAATTAAATAAACCCCTGTAAAGGCCTCAGAGCAGCACGTGGCCCTCAGTGGGCCCTCCATAAATGCCAGCTGTCATTTTAGCGGCATATGAACTTGGGGCCCTTGCAGAAATGCATCCTTTGAGAATTCAAAAGTTGACTGTGCTCAAGTTACCACTCTGTTCTCCTAGGAAGGACCCAGGGTGGAGAGGGTGCTGCCCACTAGGAGGGGGTGGGAAAGGGCCCCTCTCATAGGTGAGGTCTATTAGGTACACACATGACCATGCTTTATCCTTTCCACACACCAGCCATGTGTAGATGGGGGAAACTGAGGCACAGGGATGCAGAGTGGCTTGCTCAGAGTCACACAGGTAGGAAGAGTCTGTGTGAGGTCCTGGGCTCAGTCTCCCAGCTGCTGGCCCAGGGGTCTGACCCCACACCACCTGACCTGGCTGTGGCTTTTGACGCTCAACTCTCAGGACCCTCAACAGGCCTGTCAGTGCCCTGTGGGCCTTACTTAACAAGCCACAATGCGGAAATGCCACCCTGCCAAACCATGCCAGACACCGACTTGCCCCCGGGTGAGGAAAAGGCAGGAGGCAGCCCACTGACTCTCCTCTCAGGTTCCCGGGAAGAATCGATGCAGCTAATAGTGATGACCGAACCCAGTGTTCTAGAACTTTCTTCATCTGTCCCTTTACTGTCTCCCTATAGCCTGGCCTGGTCAGGGGGCCATAATCTGTGGCTGGGATGATATTATTTTTTTATTGGTATTTTTGTTTTGAATCAACTCGTGGTATGGTTCAGAAGCCATGGGGTATCCAAGAGGACATGGTAAAAAGTAAAGCCCACCCCACTCTCATCCTCCAGCACGCAGTCCCCTCCCTGGAGGCCACTTCTGATAGGGCCCCTTGTGCGCCTTTCAGAGCTAGTCTGTGCACCCACAAACCTTTCTGTCCTTGGTTCTTGCGCGGATGTATGTTCGGCGCTCTTTCTGCACCACCTACTTCCACCCCCCACAGGTCTCGGTGTCCTTACCTGCCCCCAGCAAAGGAAGCAAGGATTATCCTTGACCTGTGAACATAAGACATTTCCTCCATGCTGGTGGCTCTCTAGGACGCAGGTTGCTAGGTCCACAGACATGTGCGTTCCCAATCCCGGCAGACCCTGGGCTGGCACATGCCCTGCCCTGCGCTGTACCCATCGCGCCCCCACCTGCAGCGTGGGGCCCTTCTCCACCCAGGAACCCCTGCCTCTGGGCTGCCAAGGCAGCGGGTCAAGGCTCTAAAATGCAACTGGCCTCCTCTCCCCACCCCCAGCCTGGGGGCCCACGCCTCTAGCCTCACCCTGACTCAGCGGACCCAACTTTCTCTGAAAAGCGGTGACCACAAGATGCTCAGACCCTTCTGGTCCATCGGCCCATTTAAGCTTCACCATGACCCTCTTACCACGGCCATGTCCGCAGCATTTTACAGATGGAGAAACACTTTTGGAGAGCCCAGCAACCTTCTCAAGTGTCCACAGCAGGGCAAGGGCAGAGGGGACCCTTTCCCTCGGGCCTGCCCTTTCCGGCTCCCCAGTCCTTTTCCCGACAAGCCAAATTCCTCTCCCACCTGGTGCAGTTGGCCTTGCAACTTCAGACAGCCTCACTCCCTGGGCCCAGCCCCAAATCTCCCCCCTGCCTTGGCCCCTTTTCCAAGGGGCCAGGCCAACTGGGCAGCAGGGAGGAGCCTGTTTAGTAGAAAACTCCCAGTGGATTCAATCGGTAAGTCAGTCAATAGCCATCACTACAGGAGTCCGACACCAGGCCAGTCCCGGGCAGGGGCTACAGAAAGAGCAGCGGACACAAGCCATCAGAGTAGGGAGCCACCAGCCATGTCATCCCTTATGCCTCAGTTTCCTCACCTGTAAAATGGGGCTTCTAAGAGGGGGCCACTGAGAACTGACTGGATTATTCCACAAAGAAGGCCTGGGACCCGGGAAGGCGGCAATAACCAAGAGCTCTTGCTATTCTAATGTAAAGGCCCTCTTTCCAACATAAGAAAACTGCGAGTTAAATTTCGGGCCTGGGCGGGCCACGGTGGCTCAGCAGGCAGAGTTCTCGCCTGCCATGCTGGAGACCCGGTTCGATTCCCGGTGCCTGCCCATGCAAAATAAAACAAAACTTTGGGCCCAACTGTTGTTTGTCCTTCGGTTACAGAAACACATGCATCAGGAGCAAATCAGATGATTTTTCACTTGATTATCCTACAAGGTCAGGAAACAGGGATTTCTGCTCAAGAGCAGGTTTCATAGGAAGCCTAAACCCTTCCAGTGTCCTGTCAACACAGCACCGACGCTGCGGGGCAACCTGGGCACGAATCCTGCTTATGCCAGGACTGCCCCGCACGAGTCACTGAACACCTGGGGTTTCTCAGGGAGCCAACCTCGTCCCCAGGTCGCGGTGGGGGGCCTGACACGGGATGAGACAAGTACCCGCTCGCTGTGCCGGGTGCGGGCGCCCAGGGGAGTAAGGGGGGCTGGGGGCCGCGCGTCCCCGCACTCCGCACAGCGGCGGCCGGTGGCGGGGCCTGGACTTGGAGCTGCTCCGGGCCCCGGGGGCCGCGCTCCTGCAGCACCCGCAGCCGCTGGCGACGCCTGACCCGGCTCTGAGCGCGGCCCGGAAGGAGGTCACCGAGGCCCGGGCGGTTGGGGCACCTGCGCGCACCAGGGAGACGCACAGGTAGGCCCGAGGCACGTGCCCTGGCCCCCGCCCCGGGGCGCCCCGATCCTGTCGCGGGAACGAGCTCCCCAGACCCCCCGGGGAGCGGGGCCCGCGCGACAGAGGGGTGGGGGCGCAACTCCAGCCACTGACCCGTAGCCCGGCCGCAGTCCCGCTGCATGACGCGCGCCCGCCGGGGCCGCCGCTCCACCCCGTGTGCCCGCCCCGAGCGCGTCCGCAGGGGCTGGGGTGGGGGCGCTCGGGCCTCGGCTCCCCGCGCGGCTGCCGCTGGTGCTGCGGGCCCCGGGGCGCGGGATCGGCGGCTGCGGACCGGGTCGCACCGGCCGGGACCGGGGCGGGCGCCCGCTCAGCGAGGTCCGGGCCGCGCGGCGCGCTCCAGGCTCCGGGTTTTCGGAGCAGCCCCGGCTCCAGCGGGTGCAGGGAGGGGAGGGGGCGGAAGGGAGGGTGGGAAAGAAGGATGGGAAGGGGCGGAGGGATGGGGGGGGCAGGGAGATGGGCGGGGCGAAGGCGGGATGGGGGAGGGGTGGAGGCGTGAGCAGCCCCGCCCCGCCCCTCGCCCGCCCCCGCAGTTACCTAACTGTGCCCTGTCTGCACAGCAAAGCTAATCAGTGGAGGCCCGTCTTTAAATACCTTCAGCGTTTTCTATTACTTTCAGATGACAAAGAATACTAATACATAATCACTGGCGAAATTAGAAAATTCACAGCAGCCCAACTCCACCATCTCTTTGTTGTGCTTCTTTACGTAAAAAAAAGGAAAAAAAAATCAAGGTATAATTTCAAGGCAAATTTTAAACATTTAGAAATAACCAAGAGCTCCCCACCACTCCCTTCCAAGGGTTTCGTTTCTGTGTTTACATTGACCCTTCCGCTCTGTGGCAGGTGACCTGGAGGCAATCGTGGGGCTCGCGCTTTCTGGGGGAGCTAATTCTCCAGTTTTCCAATGGGACCTCACAGCCCCTGGAGCCAGACGGCCTGGGTTCCTCAGTCCACCTGTGCTGGGTGACCTCGGGCCGGTTAATTCACCTCTCTGGGCTTGCCTCTTCATCTGCGAGGTGAGGATAGGAGGCTTGTGGAATTAATGAGTTAGTGCTTCTGAAGTAGGTTGGAAGTGCTCAGTAAATGTGTTAGCTGTTACTACGGAGGTCCTCTGCATGCATTAAGGATAACGAGCAACATATTATGTCAAGAAATTAATTTGGTCTTTTAATACTCCCCCAAACTCCCCTTTCCCTTTCTTTGTTTTTATTTTTAACCAACTAGTACCTCCAGCAAATAAGTCCCTTAAGCTCTCGGTCCACAGTTTCTCCCTCTACAGAAGGAGACAGTATTAATAACATCAGCCTCAAAAGGAGTGTTTGAAAAGTAAAGGAGATGCTGTGAGAGGTGAATGTACACCAGCTGTCCAGTACCGTACCTGGTGTGGGGAACTGGGCATTAGCCACGTACACAGCTGCTCTTTCCATTGGTGCTGTCCACCTCTAACCCGGAAGCCCCAGGGCTGAGCCAGCCTGTGCTAGGACTTCAGGACAGGAAGGGACCCCAGAGGTGTAGAACAGCACGTCCTCCTTCTGCAGTGGAGGAAACTGAGTCCTGGAGAGGGAAATTGGCTTGCTCCTTCTGCTTGCCCACACAGCGTCTCAATTCAGTCCCATTAAATGCAGGAAATACATGCTGAAATCTCCCCTCCCCCAAAATGAGAAAAAAAAAATTTCCTCAGGGGGTGCAAGGGTAGTTCAGTGGTAGAAGTCTCGCTTGCCATGCAGGGAGACCGGGTTCAATTCCCGGTCCAAGCACTTCCTTCCAAAAAACAAACAAACAAGCAAAACAAACAAAAACAAAGAAATAAAAATTCAGCAAATGGTGCTGCAATAATGGAATACTCACATGGGAAAATAATGACATGTGACCCTACCATACAGCATACAAAAAAAAAAATCCTCGAAGTAAATCTTTGAGAAGAGCTAAGAAAATTGCAAAACAGAAGAATATTCACATGAGATTTGTATTTTCATAATCAGACTATACAGTAAATTTACTGGAATATGGTGGGTATGATATTGATATAGGAATGGGCAAATTAGTAAGTGGGACAAAAGATGGAACTGAAATTAAGTGCAGCACGTGTTGAGTTAATTTATGACAAATATTATAGTTAAATTCAGGAAAATGTATGACTTGTTAATAAATAGTGCTGGTAACTGACTAGCTTCTGAAAAGTGAAAAACTGGACTCCAATCTTATTCCAAATAGTGCAGTAAATTCTGGGTGGATGTTGGGGATTCAATCACATTCCCCAGAAAACACATGCCCCAGTCCCGATGCAGTCCTGTAGGTATGAACCCATTAGCAAATAGGACTTTTGAATATGTTATTAGTTCAGGTGTGGGGGCAGGCCTTAGCCCAGTATGGCTGAAGTCCCTGTAAGCAAAGGAAAGTGAACATAGAATCTGGAAATCAGCAGAAACCAAAGGAGCAGATGTAAAGTGAGAAGGATTGCTATGTGCTGAGGATTGCAAGAAGATTTCAGACTCTGGGAGAAGCATGGCCTGTCAAGACCTTGAATTTGGACTTGCCTCCCAAATGGTGAGACAATACATTCCTGTTGTTTCAGCAAATCCACTTTGTGGTATTTGACATAGCAGCCCTGGCAAACGAAGATAATGGATTAAAGACCTAAATTAATAAAGTAAACAAAATCTTGCAAGAAAGCTTTGGGATCCCAATTCTATACTCAGCTATATGTGCCCAACCGAAGTGCCCTCTCAGATTAAAACACTGAAATGGGGGGTGTGCTGGTTTGAAAGGATTTATGTACCCTAGAAAAGTCATGGTTTAATCCTAATCAATCTCATGAGAGCAACAGTTTCTTCTAATCCCTATTCAGTTCTATAGGTTGGAAACTTGATTAGCTTGTTTCCACGGAGATGTGACTCAATCAAGTGTGGGTATTAAACTTGATAAGATGGAGACGTGTCTCCACCCATTCTATGTGGGTCTTGATTAGTTTACTGGAATCCTATAAAAGAAGTATTTTGGAGAAAGCTTCAGCATGCTGCAGAATCATGAAGCAGAGAGTCCACCAGCCAGCGACTTTTGGAGATGAAGAGGGAAAACGCCTCCCGGGGAGCTGGAGAGGAAACTAACAGATGACACCCTGTTCACCACGTGCCTTTCCAGATGAGAGAGAAATCCTGACCATATTCACCTTGTGCCTTTCCACTTGAGAGAAAAACCCTGAACTTCATCAGCCTTCTTGAATCAAGGTATATTTCCCTGGATGCCTTAGATTGGACATTTCTATAGACTTGTTTTAATTGGGACAATTTCACAGCCTTAGAACTGTAAACTAGTAATATATTAAATTCCCCTTTTTAAAAGCCGTTCCTTTTCTGGTATATTGCATTCTGGCAGCTAGCAAACTAGAACGGGAGGTGAGCGACAACCAACTTAAAATGCCTTGCTGTACTCACATGAAAGTCCATAGAGATAGCCAAGAACCACTTCTTCCCCTAACAAAGGAATCATCAGCCCACACCAGTGAGTCCAGGCCCCACTGGGCACAGCTCCCTACGTGGACTTCAGATTTGAGAGTTTCATGATGGCAAAAGGGTACAATGACAAAAATCTTCCCACCTTTGCTGACTCAGTGGAAAACATCACAAGTGATACAAATAATTAGTCTTTCCTGAGTATTTTTAATGCTCCTGTGAGTGTCTGACATTCTAATTTACATTGTTCCCAAGGTCAAGAAACTTCATTTATGGAACTAAATTAAAATAGTTACAGGTTGATAATGTTCCCTGGATTCCAGAAGAAGCTCTCTGGAGAAAAGCATCTTCAGTCCAGCCCTATCAGAATTTCCAAAGCTTAAAGTCAGCCACACGTGAGCTCATAGTAAAAATTACATGTATATGAGGAAATAACCTAATGTAAGAAGAGCTAGCAGAATAGTAACAAAATATTTCGATACTCAAAGCATTAGAACTATAATTATCAGACTAAAATAATCATATATAAGCATAAGACATCTGTAGAAATAAAAAATAGAATGAAGAGTATCCAAGGAACAATGGTCAAATATGACCTAGAAGATTTTTAAAGGTTGACTATCTCAATGTGAGAGAGTAATTATTGAAATAAAAGCCTCAGTGGATGGGTTTAAACATCAGATCAGATTGTCTGAAGAGATAATTAGTTAACTGGAGTACAGATATGAAGATATTATCCAGAATGCAACTCAAAGTGATAAAGAAATGAGAAATAGGACAGAGAGGTTTAAAGGTGTTCTAATTTGTAAGCTACTGGAATGCAATATACCAGAAACAGAGTGGCTTTTTAAAAGGGGAATTTATTAAGTTGCAAGCTTACAGTTCTAAGCCTGTGAAAATGTCCAAATTAAAGCAAGGCTATAGAAATGGCCAAATTAAGGCACCAATAAGGGGTTACCTTCACTCAAGAAAGGCCCATGAAGTTCAGGTTTTCTCTCTCTAGTGGAAAGGCACATGGCAAACATGGCAACATCTTCTAGCTTTCTCTCCAGGCTCCCCATTTCATTAAGCTCCCCCAGGGGCATATTCTTTCTTTCCTTCCAAAGGTCTCTGGTCTGGCTGTGTGGGCTCTGTGGATCTCAAGCTTTTCCAAAATATTTCCTCTTTTAAAGGATTCCAATAAACTAATCAAGACCCTCCTGGAATGGGTGGAGTCACATCTCCCTCTAATCAAAGGTTAATACTCACACTTGGGTGTGTGGAGATAACCTAATCAAGTTTCCAACCCACAATACTGAATAGGAATTATAATAAAAGGCTGCCTTTGCAAGATGGATCAGGATTAAAACATGGCTTTTCTAGGGTACGTAATCCTTTCAAACCAGCCCAAAAGGCATGAATGATAGAATACAAAAGTTACATCTGTCTAACTGAAGTTTGACAAGATGAAAATTGAGAAAATGGAGGAGGGGTAATAAGTGAAGAGATAGAGTCAGAACTTCCACAGT
>PVIY010040536.1:0-22307 GCA_004026745.1 Myrmecophaga tridactyla
TGAAGATCACTTTAAATTTATTTTATTAAAATCAAGTAAAATTAAAAATTTAGTTTCGCATCATACTAGCCATACTTCAAGTGTTCAAGAGCCACATGTAACTAGAATCTACAGTGTTAGACAGTGGCGCTCTAAAATATCCTTTTAAATTGCAGTAATTATCATTTGAGCCTTTCTGAAATAATTCGTTACTAAAAGTAAAGCATCAACATGTATTTTCAAAAGTAAACCACTAATAATATAAAACATTGTCAAAGTTACCCCTGTATTAAGATTAGTCATTTTTATTCACTTGTCATGAAAGATATTATTCAAGAGGAAATAGATTTATATTTGCAAGCTTGTCAGGGACTATACAAAGGCCATAGCTTCTGCGTCTGTGCAGTAGTCCAGAGTGGTGGAACATAATTACTGTACCATTAATAAATGTGGCAATTTAAAATGACTATTGTAACCTGACCTTATCAGGCTTTTATAGATACTTGCTTACAGAAAATGCTGCTCTTTACAGAATTTCCTGCCCCAAATATTTCCTGGAGGCCTCAGGATATATACCTAGATGATGGACTTCAAGTCAATCATGTGCATAGAAGATGCCATCCATGGGATACACTATATACTGATTTATCATCGCACGATACTTTAGTTTCTTTTTTTTCTTTTCTGACATCTGGGCATTCTCATGGGAAGGTGTTGCACACACATTATGATGTGTGTGTGTGTGCGTTGCAGGGAGACAAGAGCCATGATTATTCCAGGAAGGTAATCTTACAGACTAGTCACAATGTAGACAAGGAAATAAGGTTTTGATACCTTGTGTTCACACCATTTCTGATCCTTGTCAAGTGAAGTAACATCATTTGGACACGGATAAATTTAGAGTTTATAATATAGCTCAACAACCAAATGAATTTTCTCAGTATGGGGCATATAGTTTGGATGGGGATCCATTTTTTTAAGGGATTTGAAAGAGTGAGGTTAACATGTTACTTATTAATCTATACTCCTATTCCTGGTGAATACGCTGAAATTATTTTCTTTTGTTTTTCATTCACACAAAGCCCTTGGAACTAGGAATTTGGGAGGCTTTAAAATGCTGTCATTTGGGTGGCTGCCGTGGCTCAGCAGGCAGAGCTCCGACCTACCGTGCTGGAGGTCTGGAGTTCGATCCCTGGTGCCTCCTGCCCATATGCAAATTTAAAAAAAAAAATGTGTTAAAAAAAAAAATGCTGTCATTTATTTGTTTTAATTGCCAGATACTTTATTAGACAATAATGTTCCAAAGAGCCCTTGCAGTCACTTAAGAATCTGCAAGGTGGAGGAGCCAAGATGGTGGCTTAGTGAGGTGTGGGATTCAGTTCATCCTCCGGAGCAGCTAGTCAATAGCCAGGAACAGTACAGAACAACTGCTGGGGCCACATTAATGACCGGACACACAGCATACCCCAGTCTGGACAAGCTGGACTGGCTGAGAGCCCACCCAGAACTGTGAGTTCCCCAAGCCATGATGGCTGGTGCCCCTCCCCCACCGGCTGCTTCCCAGAGAGGAAAGGAAAGAGACTTTACTAGCAGCAGGGGCTGGGTACAACCAAGCTCCAATTGTGGAATTACTTAACAAATTTTGACTACTAAAAATAGGCCCCCAGCTTAGCTGAACCTCGAGTAAAAGCTGAGGTTGCTGGGTTTTTCCATGGCACAGAGGGGACAGGGCTGATGGAAAAAGAAAAAAGAAACCAAGATTTTTTGGTTTGGACAGTACAGAGGGTCTGGGCCCTGAAGGAAAGTCGGGGGGGAGCACATAGGACCTGTAGATACGATGTACGAACTTAAGCTTTTGACTGGGAAACCCAAGGAACTGGGGTCCTGCTTTGAAGAGGACTTTGTTTGTTTGTTTTCTTTTTTTGTGGCTGTGTTTCCACAGCTTGACTGCTCTTTGGATACACCTGCAGGGCTTCTCAGGCTCCAACTGCCCCAAGCATGGGCAGAATTAAGCTTGTTTGAGAGTTTGTCTGGAGGCTGTGCCTTCCCAGGAGAGGGGTGGGGCCCAGCTCAAGTGGAATCCCTCCCTCAAGGAATTCAGACCCCCAAACTGAAGCCATTAAAGCCAGCCTACAACCTCTTCTCTGTCTCAACCACACCCCCAGCAGGGAGAGTGTGCTGAAGTTAAAGGCACCACATCACCACATACTAGTGGGACCCACAGACAGACAAGTACCACATACTGGTCAGGATAGAAAAAACACAGAATCCAGAGGCTTCATAGGAACATCTTTCAACCTGCTGGGTCTCACCCTCAGAGAAAACTCATGCAGGTGACTCGTTCCTCCTGAGAGGAGGCCAGTTCGATCTGGGAAAATCTGACTGGGGTCTATAATACCTAAGTAGACTTTCCTATGGGGTAAAAAAGGCATTATACAGGCAGGGCAAGAAACAAGAAAACAAGAACTGAAAAATTCTGATCTGTTAAACTAAATCTAAGCTAGAGCTCTAGAATAAGCTGAATGTCAAAGAACAATAGACAGTAAAGTCATCCTACAAGAAAGTCCTAGGTAAAAAAAAGTGAAAACAATCTCCAGAATAAACTAAATAAGGTAATTAAATGCCTAGATGCCAGCAAAAAATAACAAATCATTCTAGGAAAATTGAAGATATGGCCCAGTCAAAGGAACAAACCAACAATTCAAATGAGTTATAGGAATTGAAACAATTAATTCAGAATGTTGGAACAGACATGGAAAACCTCATCAAAACTCAAATCAATGAATTGAGGGAGGATATAAAAAAGTCAAGGAATGAACAAAAAGAAGAAATTGAAAGTCTGAAAAAACAAATAACAGAACTTATGGGAATTAAAGGCACAGTTAGAAGAGATGAAAAAAACAATGGAATCCTATAATGTTAGATTTCAAGAGGCAGAAGATAGGATTAGGGAACTGGAGGTGGGGCATCTGAAATCCAACAAGCAAAAGAAAATATAGGGAAAAGAAGGGAAAAATATGAGCAGGGACTCAGGGAATTGAATGACAACTTGAGGCACATGAATGTACATGTTGTGGATGTCCCAGAAGGGAAAAGGAGGAGAAAAACTAATAGAGGAAATTATCACTGAAAATTTGCCAACTCTTATGAACAACTTAAAATTACAGATCCAAGTAGTGCAGCATACCCCAAACAGAATAGATCCAAATAGATGTACTCCATGACACTTAATAATCAGAACATCAGATGTAAAAGAGAAAGAAAAAATCTTGAAAGGACCAAGAGAAAAGCAATATATCACATACAAGGGAAGCCCAATAAGACTTTGCATAGATTTGTCAGTAGAAACCACAGAGGCAAGAAGACAGTGGTATGATATATTTCAGATACTAAAAGAGAAAAACTGCCAACTGAGAATTCTATGTCCAGCAAAATTGTCCTTCAAAAATGAGGGGGAAATTAAAACATTTTCAGACAAAAAAAATCACTGAGAGAATTTGTGACCAAGAGACAGGCTCTACAAGAAATACTAAAGGGAGCACCAGAGACAGATAGGAAAAGATAGGAGAAAGAGCTGTGGAGAAGAGTGTAGAAATGAAGACTTTTGGTAAAGGTAAAAAGAAGAAAAATTAGATATGACATATAAAATCCAAAAGGCAAAATGGTAGAAGAAAGTACTGCCTGTATAGTAATAACACTAAATATTAATGAATTAAATTCCCCCCAAAAAATTGATGAGGAGGGCGGCTGCCATGGCTCAGCAGGTAGAGCTCCGACCTGCCGTGCTGGAGGTCTGGAGTTCGATCCCTGGTGCCTCCTGCCCATGTGCAAATTAAAAAAAAAAAAATTGATGAGGAGGGAAGGTACCTAACTCATTCTATGAAGACAACATCACCCTCATACCAAAGCCAGACAAAGATACTACAATAAAAGAAAATTACAGACCAATCTCTCTAATGAATATAGATGCAAAAATCCTCAACAAAAATTCCTGCAAATCGAATCCAACAGCACATTAAAAGAATTATACACCCTAGCCAAGTAGGATTCATCCCAGGTATGCAAGGATGGTTCAACGTAAGAAAACAATTAATGTAGTACACCATATCAACAAATCAAAGCAGAAAAGCCACATGATCATCTCAACTGATGGAGAAAAGGCATTTGACAAAATTCAACATCCTTTCTTTTTTAAAACAATTCAAAGGATAGGAATAGAAGGGAACTTCCTCAGCATGATAAAGGGAATATATGAAAAACCCATGGCTAACATCATCCTCAATGGGGAAAAACTGAAAAGAGTCCCCCTAAGATCAGCAACAAGATAAGGATGTCCACAATCACCATTGTTATTCAGCATTGTGTTGAAAGTTCTAGTCAGACCAATTAGACAAGAAAAAGAAATATAAGGCATCAAAATTGGAAAAGAAGAAGTAAAACTCTCACTGTTTGGAGATGATATGTACTATATGTCAAAACCCTGAAAAACCCACAGCAAAACTACTAAAGCTAAGTGGCAAAGTGCAGCAAAGTGGCAGGTTGCAAAATCAACACTCAAAAATCTGTAGTGTTTCTATACACTAGTAATGAACAATCTGAGGAGGAAATCAAGAAAAAAATTCCATTTCCAATTGCAACCAAAAGAATAAAATATTTAAGAATAAATTTAACTGAGGATGCAAAAGAGCTATACAAAGAAAACTACAAGAAATTGCTAAAAAAAAAAAATCACAAAAAACCTAAATAAATGGAAGGGCATACTGTGTTCATGGATTGGAAGACTAAATATAGTTAAGATGTCGATTCTACCTAAATTGATTTATAGAGTCAATGCAATACCAATTAAAATCCCCAAAACTTACTTTTCAGAAATAGAAAAAACAATAACCAAATTTATCTGGAAGGGCAGTGTCATGGTCAGATTCATGTGTCTACTTGGGCAGGTGGTGGTACCTGTTTGTCTGGTTGGGCAAGTACTGGTCTGTCTTTTGCTATGAGGACATTTCATAGAATTAAATCATGATCCCATCAGCTACATCCATAGCTGATTCCATTTGTAATCAGCCAAGGGGAGTGTCTTCTTTAATAAGTGATGCTTAATCTAATCACTGGAAGCCTTTTACAGAGGATTCAGAAAACACAGGCTCTCTTCCTGCTTCAGCTGGCAAGCCTCTTCTGTGGCATTCATCCAGACCCTCCATCAGAGTACTCAGCTTCCCAGCCAGTCCTGCAGATTTTGGACTCTACGATCCCACAGTTACATGAGGCACTTTTATAAATTTTATATTTATGAATATTCCCTGTTGATTCTGATCCTCTAGAGAACCCTAACTAATACAGGCAGGGTGCCCCAAATAGCTAAAAATATCCTGAGAAAGAAAAATGAAGTCAGAGGTCTTATACTACCTGACTTTAAGGTGTATTACAAAGCTACAGTGGTCAAAACAGCATGGTACTGGCATAAAGATAGATATAATGACCAATGGAATTGAATAGAGTGTTCAGATATAGACCCTCTCATCTATGGACAATTGATCTTTGATAAGGCAATCAAGCCAACTCACCTGGGACAGAACAGTCTCTTCAATAAACGGTGCCTAGAGAACCGGATATCCACATGCAAAATAATGAAAGAGGATCCATATCTCACACCCTATACAAAAATTGACTCAAAATGGATCAAAGACCTAAATGTTAGATCTAAGACCATAAAACTTTTAGAAGAAAATGTGGGGAAATATCTTATAAATCTTATAATAGGAGGCGGTTTCCTAGACCTTACGCCCAAAGCACAAACATTGAAGAAAGAAATAGATAAATGGTAACTCCTCAAAATTAAACACTTTTGTGCATCAAAGAACTTTGTCGAGAAAGTAAAAAGACAGCCTATACAATGGGAGACAATATTTGGAAATGATATTTCAGATATGAGCCTAGTAACCAGAATATATAAAGAGATTGTTCAACTCAATAACAAAAAGGCAAACAACCCAATTACAAAATGGGCAAAAGACATGAACAGACACTTCTCAGAAGAGGAAGTACAAATGGCCAAAAGGCCCACAAAAAGATGCTCAACTTCGCTGGCTATTAGGGAAATGCAAATCAAAATCACAATGAGATATCATCTCACACCCACCAGAATGGCCATTATCAATAAAACAGAAAATGACAAGTGCTGGAGAGGATATGGAGAAAGAGGCACACTTATCCATTGCTGGTGGGAATGTCAAATGGTACAACCGCTGTGGAAGGCAGATTGGTGTTTCCTGAGGAAGCTAAGTATAGAATTGCCATATGATCTGGCAATGCCATTGCTAGGTATCTACTCAGAGGATGTGAGGGCAAGGACACAAATGAACATTTGCACACCAATGTTTATAACAGCATTATTTACAATTGCCAAGAGATGGAAACTGCCCAAATGTCCATCAACAGAGGAGTGGCTAAACAAGCTGTAGTATATACATACAATGGAATTTTACACAGCTCTGAGACAGAATAAAGCTATGAAGTATGTAACAACATGGATGGACCTTGAGGACATTATGGTGAGTGAGAATAGCCAGAAACAAAAGGACAAATACTGTATAGTCTCACTAATATGAACTAACATTAGTGAATGAACTTGGAGAATTTCAGTTAAGAACAGAGACCATCAGGAGATAGAAATAAGTGGATATTTTATAATTGGAGCTGAAGGGATATAGATTGTGCAACAGGACTGATTGTAAAAATTCAGAAATGGATAGCACAATACTACCTAACTGTAATACAATAATGCTAGTCCACTGAATGAGGTTGAATGTGAGAATGATAGAGGGAGGAGGGCTGGGGGCACAAATGAAATCAGAAGGAAAGGTAGATGATAAAGACTGAAATGGTATAATCTAGGAATGCCTAGAGTATACAATGCTAGTGACTAAATGTACAAATTTAAAAATGTCCTTCATGAGGAAGAACAAAGGAATGTCAATATTGCAGCTTGTTGAAAATAGATGGTAATTCATATTTTTAAATTTTAGCTTATGTGTGAGACTAAAGCAAAAAATGTTTATTTGGTACAAAATTTATTTATTTATTTATTTGCATTGGCAGGCACAGGAATCAAACCCAGGTCTCTGGCATGACAGGCGAGAGCTCTGCCACTGCGCCACCATCACCAGCCCCAAAATTTATATTTTGACTAATGCATTTCTTAATATAACTTATGTGGACTGTTTAATTGAACACCATAAGTACATGGAACCTTGTGTAGGGCATGAGATTTTGTAGGTTTGTCAAGAGTGATGCCCTGATAAATTCTAGAGTGATTTGAACAGTGAATAAAAAAGTATTTGCAAAGCCCCCTTGGGGGAATGGTGAGAAAAGGGGAAAATTCAACTTCTCTATGTGGAGAATTCCTGATGTTCTCACAAGCAGTGGGGACAACCAAAGCAATAGGCCAAGCCCTCAATCTTGGGGTTTGTTCACATGAAACTTATCCCCGCAAAGAATAGACTAGGCCTACTTAAAATTAGGCCTAAGAGTCACCCCCAGAGAACCTCTTTTGATGCTCAGATGTGGCCTCTCTCTCTCCAGTCAACACGACAAGCAAACTCACTACCCTCCCCCTCACCCTCTCTATGTGGGACATGACTCCCAGGTTATAAACCTTCCTGGCAACGTGGGACAGAAATCCTAGAATGAGTTGGGACTCAGCATCAAGGGATCGAGAAAATCTTCTCAACCAAAAGGAGAAAGAGCGAAATGAGACAAAATAAAGTGTCAGTGGCTGAGAGATTCCAAACAGAGTCGAGAGGTTATCCTGGAGATTATTCTTACACATTAAATAGATACCACCTTATTAAGGTGTAACAGAGAGGCTGGAGGGAACTGCCTGAAAATGTAGAACACATTTATCCAGTAGCTATGTTACTTGAAGATGATTGTATAATGATATAGCTTTTGCAATGTAACTGTGTGATAGTGAAAACCTTGTGTCTGATGCTCTTTTCATCTATGATATGGACAAATGAGTAAAACATATGGATTAAAAATAAAAAAATAATAGGGGGAACAACTGTTAAAATAATTTTAGTAGATTTAAATGCCAGTGATTAATGAAAGGGAGTGGTAAGGGACATAGAAAAAAATAGGGGAAACAAAGGCTAAAATACATTGTGTAGATGGAAATACTAGCTGTCAATGAGGGGGAAGGATAAGGAATATGATATGTATGAGTTTTTTTCTTTTTCCTTTTTATATCTTTTTCTGAATGGATGCAAATGTTCTAAGAAATGATCATGGTGATGAATATACAGTGATGATATTGTGAGTTATTGATTATATACCAAGAATGACATGGTTATATGGTAAGAATGTTCATATTTGTATGTTGTTATGTTTTAAAAATATTTTTTAATTAAAAAAAAAGGAATCTCCAAGGTTGTTCTCGAGTTCCTCAATTCAAAGAAATACCATGAAATTTCATTTTTAATAAAAACACAAGTAAATTGGGTCAAAGTTCATCCCAAGCTAATTAGCTGCCCCCCGTTGGGATGAATATGCATGAAAATAGTAGGGAGAGATTTAATGCATTGATCATTGAGCTTTCAAAGCAGAAATGTTAAAGTCTTCTGCTCATGGTTAAAAGTAATTTGAACTCTAAGTACAATGACCATTTGCCAGGGAGAGCCAAAGTTGAGAAATTTCTATTAAAAATATGACTCAGAGGGAAAAATGCAGAGGCTAGTAATGAAGGAAATGTTCTAATATCATCCCCAATTGGCCACTCCTAAGGTCACATGTTCTGGGCACACTTAAAAGGAAGTTATCTGGACTCAGCAGGATAATAGCACCTTCCCAAAAGCTGCCGTTTCTATCTCACCTTGAAGAATAATCATAGAAAGCTCACAAAATGTGTGATGCATTTGTAGGCACCTGGAAACTTGTCTCCAGTGAAAACTTTGATGATTACATGAAAGAAGTGGGTAAGCAAATGTGCTATGTAATGACTGGGTTTATAACTTTTTCTCTAAGGGAAAGGGTTTGTGGCTATGTTTTTCATTCTGGCTAGATATGAAAATGCCACTTCCTATATACAGGTTATACAGTAGTAAGTAAGAATCATTTGTTTCTAGAAATATCTGGACCAAAGGCATAATCAATATTTCCTAAAGATGAATCAGTATGAAAAAGGATCTAAATGGAATTTTTATGCCTGACAGAAGTGACAAACTTTTATTTTAATTGCTAAACTTGGGTGTCTTTGGTTTACTTGGCTCATTGCCTGTTTTTCTTTCATCTTCTCTTGCAAATGAAATTAGCATTAGCTAAGAAGTAAAGTCAGATTTATTTCCTAGCTTTAATAATTTCCATTTGAATCTGAAAGTACTGTATTTTCCATCTTAATGAAGATGCTTTTTTTTATGTAGATGTATATTTACGTCGTTTGAATGTCAAGCCATTAAAATTTGTGGTTGTATTATGGGAGTCAAAATCTTAATTTCAGAGAATTTGTTTTTTAAAGGACTTCAATAGTTATTTGATCAGAAATTACAGGGAATGCCATAGAACGATTAAGTAATTCAAAAGGCAAATGTTTACACCCGTTACGTATCTCCTGTTTGATAATGGAGCCTTTCAATTTTTTAGATTCTGTTAATGTTACCAGTGAGTTGTGCGAATGTTCCCCAAATAATTATGGAGGTAAAGCAAGCGAGTAGGAAGGCGATTTCTCACTCAGGCAGCTCCAATTTTGAAAGCTCCCCTCTCTAAACTTCTGTACTTAATCAAGTCTGACCCCCGGGGTTGTAGCAAATTGTATGTGGGCGGGGGATGTCTTTACATGGTACTTTTATTGGCATTTAGCATGTACTCCCTAAACCTCAAAAGATTACCCCCCTTCTAATTTATGTAGTATAGCTTTCTTGCTTGTCTGTAATTTCTATTTTTCTTGTTTACAGACAAGTTGAAAATCAGGGACTTTAGCATGAGAGAAACCCAATTTTCTAGACTACCAACTAGCTTCAATTCAATAAACTAATATATGCCAATATGATAATGTCAAGATTTGAAGACATTTAGATATTTACTTTTGAAAACATTCTGTACATTTAATATTAACATTTAAATTCCTATAACACCGCTTCTACATTATAAAGTACCAATAATAATCAAAATGCAATAAGATACTTTCTGAAAACAGGTAAGCCTAAAGCTACTCTAATTAAGAGTGAGTAGACAAGAGGTATTACCTTCATCAAATAAGGACAGAAACAAACAAGTGGAGAATATGATTTTTCCAAGGTAGACCATCCCAGAATTATGCTCTGTGTTGCCAGACTTCAAGCACAGTATTCAGTGAACTAACTCATTCCCTATATTTGATGTTACATTTTGTAACAGAGCCAGGTGCTCATGAAGCAGCATATTTTCTTCCACCTGTGGCTACTTTTCCGACGGGGAACTAAATCAGAGCCTCAGCATCACTTGTTTTGCCCCATATTTCTGTCCAAGATCCCCACGTTTAATCTTTGACACTGATAAGTAGACTTAAGTCAAAGAAGCAGCTTATATTATGAACGTGTTAAAAAATTCAACACTCCTATGACATGAATTCTGCATAACATATTGAATTTCCACTGTAATTTAGGTTGTAAGTCCTGCAACCCATATTGAACACAAGAAAAGTATATTTCTCTTAATTAAAAAAAAGACAACAAAAGAAGAGTTTCCAAGTTACATGACTGAGAATGAAACTATTGGTTTCTAAACTTATCAAATGAGTGGTTTCTTAAATTTTGAAATGTTTACAATTGATGCTTATCCCTCTGTAGTAATTCCTATAGCTTATTGGGAATGGTATCACCATTCTAAAATGGTATGAATATGGGAAACATTTTACTTTTCAGAGAAATGAATCAAAACCATCATTTTATAGCAGCAATAATTGGAATAGTAAGCAAGAAAACTAGACTGGCAGGAAATACCAGTGATTTTGTGAAATTGTGATTCTTGTAAACCCAAAAGAAAACTGAATAGCTGTTTATTAACCCCAAAAAAGTCCTGTTGCGAATTCTTTGACTGTGGATTTGGTCATTTTCATTATCTAAGGAGATAAATTTGAAGCATCTCATGAATTGAGTAAAATTATAGAGGTTGCCCTAATGGATTGAGATAGCCAGTTATTTGAGGGTACTGTGATTTTTTTTATTTTTTAATTTCAGAAGAATAAACCTTTGAACATATTCTTATTAAAAATTAAAACTAGATATCCTAAAGTATTATACCCAGAACCAGAGAAAGGCGAAGCTTAAATAATGGACCTACACATATTGTGACTCAAGTATTACCTTGATTGACTTTTACTTACCTTGCAGCAACTGTTCAGATAAGGCCTTCCAGAAGCTCACTGGCACCTTTTCCTTTCTTTAAACACACACACACACACACGCAGAGTACAGCTCTCTGACTGAGATAAAGACATGAGAGTGACTGTGACTGCCATTTTTTGTCCTAATTGTAGGGGTAGGCTTTGCCACCAGGAAAGTGGCTGGAATGGCCAAACCCAATGTGCTCATCAGTGTGAACGAAGATGTGATCACCATTAAATCAGAAAGTACCTTTAAAAATACTGAGATTTCCTTCAAACTGGGCGAGGAATTTGATGAAGTCACTGCAGATGACAGGAAAGTCAAAGTAAGTAAATTCCCGGGTGCTGAATGATCACCGCCTGCAAGAAGTCATTTCGTAATAAAGGAAGAAAATGATTTTATTAAAGGCCAGAAATCTCTGAGGTCCTAGATCTAAACCCTGTTGCCTCTGATATGTAGTTGGTGACTTTCACCCCTTTTTATGAAGTTTTTGTATTAAAAAATTATTACCGGGCGGTGTAACAGCGGCTCAGGGGCAGAATTCTCACCTGCCTTGCCGGAGACCCAGGTTCGATTCCTGGTGCCTGCCCATGCAAAGAAAAAAATTATTGCCATATACCTTACGCAGAGTATTTAAAGTGAATTTAAGTAACATAACAATATTGGAGAATGTTTGAAAAAAGTAGAAGGGAGGGGAAAAAAACAAAAAAGAAAAACATCCACAATACTATTTCAACATAAATCTATCAATTATCTGCATTCCATCAGTTTTTTTCTAAGTGCATGTTTGTGTACGAGTCTAGTCATAATGTATTTGTTTGCTTTCTACACTCATTTTTTTTTAATTTTGCAGTACGTTCTTATCGTTTAGAATTTCTAATGATCTCCAAATATTCTTTTGAACAAAAGTACTACATCTTGTATTCTATTTTCCACCTCCATAGGCAAATTGTTTGTTTTTCTTTACACCTGCAGAGCATCATAACCTTGGATGGGGGTGCCCTGGTACAGGTGCAGAAGTGGGACGGAAAATCAACTACCATAAAGAGAAAACGAGTGGATGATAAATTGGTGGTAGTGAGTATCTTCTAGCTACTCAATTTTAGGTCCTACTGCTAGGTACTGCTGCTCTTAATCATTATTCTACTTAAAGAAATAGATAATCGCCCTTGCTTATGTAAAACAAAAAGGTGATTCTTTTGGAATCATGGCTCCTTCCCAGCAATTGCCCCTTATGCTCTTAAGCCTCAGCCTAGGCATGCCATCCCCAAGGAAGCAACCCTGACCCCTCAGGCACTCCGAATCTATCTCCATCATTGTACCCACCACATTGCATTAATTTCTGCTTATGTTTCTTGCCACTGCATAGCTTATAAGGTTCTTGGAGGGGAAGGCTTGTATCTTCTTGGTTTTTCTGTCTGTCTAACTTAATGCAATATCAGCTATCTACGATATGACTTTTGAATGAATATTGTTTTCTTCCCAACATTGAGGGAGACCAAATAAATAAACCCAAGGTTTAGTTCCAGTGATTTGACTAAGGACTTCTTTTGAATCTAGGAATGTATCATGAAAGGCATCACTTCTACCAGAGTCTATGAGAGAGCATAAGCCAAGAGACGTTGACTTGGACTGAAGTTTGCATCAAACTCTACAACATTCTGTTGGATGTATTATTCAAACATATTGTATTTTCCACTAATTAGCAAACAACTAATTTCCCCCAAAACTGATTTTATTTGATATGATTTTGTTGGTTAAATAAAAATTTTTAAATTTAGAAGGTGATGTAACAATTTATTTTTGTGCCAGTTCATTTCTTTCTCATTGAATAAAGGAAATAGCAATTTGCATTATTGCTTTGTGTTCTAATTTGCTAGCTGCTGGAATGCAATATACCAGAAACGGGGTGGCTTTTCAAAAGGGGAATTTAATAAGTTGCTAGTTTACAGTTTTAAGGCTGAGAAAATGTCCCAATTAAAACAAGTCTATAGAAATGTCCAATCAAAGGCATCCAGGGAAAGATACCTTGGTTCAAGAAGGCTGATGAAGTTCAGGGTTTCTCTCTCAAGTGAGAAGGCACATGGCAAACACAGTCAGAGTTTCTCTCTCATCTGGAAAGGCACATGGTGAACACGGTCAGGGTTCCTCTCTCATCTGGAAGGGCACATGATGAACACGGCATCATCTGCTAGCTTCTTCTCCTGGCTCCCTGTTTCATGAAGCTCACTGGGAGACTTTTTTTTTTCTTCTTCATCTCCAAAGGTTGCTGGCTGGTGGACTCTGCTTCTCGTGGCTATGTCAATCTGCTCTGCTCTCTCTGAATCTCTCATTCTCCAAAATGTTTCCTCTTTTATAGGACTCTAGTAACTAATCAAGACCCACCCAAAAGGATGGAGACACAATCTCCCCTAATCCAGTTTAACAACCACTCTTGATTGGGATACATCTCCAGGGAGATGATTTAATTACAGATTCAAACATACATATTCAATAGGGATTATTCTGCCATCGCTAAATGGGATTTTGATTAAAACATGGCTTTTCTAGGGTCCACACATCCTTTCAAACCAGCACACTTTGTTTCTGGTATAAGTAATAAGATCTTTCATAATAATCCAAGACCAAATAAGAATTTCCTGTTCATGAATTTGTCATTTTTCTAGGTAGGAGATGTTAAGTATGTTATTACTGACTATGAAGTACTTAAGCATATCTACAGTCAAGTAACTATCTATCAGAGACCTAAGGTTGTTTAAAATGTAGTGAGATTGTTCCAGCTAGCTGGCCCAGGTACCCACAGCTCATATTTGCCCTGTATCACAATACTGAGAGATAAAGTAGACTAGCAATGCATGGTGTAGAAAAAGTTTTCTAAGCTCTAATTCTTAGTCTGAAAAATAATAGGTAAACCAAGAGATCTCTGAGTGCAAATTATTACTTAATATTCATTCAGGAAAAAAGTGACAGCTTTGGATATAAGAAAAGATTCAAATGTTCTTGCAATGTTTTTCAAACTTTTCTTTTTCTTGTCAGTGGAATCATTTATTTAAATAAAATCTTCAATATGCTTTGGAACTTTCAATTCTAATAAACATCCACAGAATCCCAGTAGATAACACAGACAAGGGTTTCTCAGGTAGTCTGTGTGTGTATATGAGTGTGTGTGTATGTGCAAGCACACGTGTGCACATTTCTTCCGCCCCTTGGGTAAGTGATGAAGCACCTTTACAGATCACTGGTTTCCATGTACATAGATTGAAACTTCCAAACTATGTACTTGCATTTTGTTGTAAGCCAAAGCCTATGCTGCAATTGATATAATTCTGTTTGTGATACTTCCTTTAAAAAGAGGCCCAGAGTTTAATGGGTACTGGGTCTCTATTTGGTGTAATGAAAATGTTTCAGTAATGGATGGTGGTGATGGTAGCACAATATTGTAAACGTAATTATTATAACTGAATAGTGTACTGAAAGTGGTTAGAAAGGGAAATTTTGAGTTGTATATATGTCATCACAATAAAAGCGCTTTTTAAAAAGGTGGGGGGAAAAAAGAAGCCCAGAGACATCCACTTCCTGAATAACTATTCTCTGTGTAAAGCTATGGTATGGAGAGGCCAGAAGAGGCAGACTAGATTCCTGATCCTAATTTACTTGCTTCACAAAAACCAAGAGTAAGACTTGCCTTGGAGTCACTGAAACACTGAAGAACTCAGGAAAGAAACTTGTAGTGGTTCATAAGGACAATTCTTAGTAAATTAACATTTATTAAATTCTTACTATGGTGCCAGGTACTTTACATGCTTTACCTCATTTATCATCAGAATAATCCAATAAGGTAGATTTAGTCTTTCTGTTTGCAAATTAAGAAACTGAGGCTCAGAGTTTAAGTCCTAAAACTAAGTAGGGTACAGATATAGGAGTTTGAAATTCAAAAGAACAATCCTGGCTGGAATGTAGATTGGGAAGCCATCAACATCCAGGTGGTTACCAGAATCATCAATGGTGATGAGCTCATCCAAAGAGGAGGAAGATTTTTAAAAAAGAAAAGATTTAAAGATTTCCAAGTGAACATCCTGGGCATGTCAGCGCAACATGTTTTACATTTATCATCACTGCCCCCACTTTTCCTCAACTCCCTAAAACTTAACCCTCATTCTATTTTCTGTATCTCAGTGACTATCATGTTTCATCTGACTTCCTATTCCAGAAACTTAGAATACTCCTTTTCCTTCCCTCCACAGCACCTGTTTAATAACAAAATCATGCTGATTCTATTACTTAAAATTTATTGAATATGTTTGCTTTCCTACATTCCCGCAGCCAATACCACTACATTTTATTTATTTATTTGTTTGTTTAGTTAGTTAGTTATTTTTCTTGATATGTATTATATATTCACATACCATGTAATCATCCAAACTGTATGATCAATGGTTCACAATATCATCCTATAACTGTGCAGCTATCATCATAATTGACTTTTTTTTTCTTTTTTGTGAAAAATAACATACATACAAAAAAAGCAATATTTCAAAGCACATCACAACAATTAGTTGTAGAATAGATATCAGAGTTTGGTATGGGTTACAATTACACATTTTTAGGTTTTTACTACCAGCTATTCCATGACACTGGAGTTTAAAAGAAATATATAACTCCATCATCACCTTTGATCTTTCTACCACTCTTTAGGGGTATTTAAGCTATGCCCATTCTAATTTTTTCATGTTGGAAGGGGCTGTCGATAATATGGGATAGGGGGATGGAACTAGTTGTTCTGGAGAGACTGGTCCCTCTAGATTTCAGACTTATCTGGTCCAGGGACCCATCTGAGAGGTTGTAGTTTCTGGAAAGTTACCCTAGTGCATGGAAACTTTGTATAATCTTATATAAGCCCTAGGTGTTCTTTAGGATTGGCAGGAATGGTTTTGGTTGGGGTTTGGCAAGCTATGATAGGCAGCAATGCCTAATAAAGCTTGTGTACCTCCAGAGTAGCCTCTAGACTCTATTTGAACTCTCTCAGCCACTGATACCTTATTTGTTATACTTCTTTTCCCCCTTTTGGTCAGGATGGCATTGTTGATCCCATGATGCCAGGGCCAGGCTCATCCCTGAGAATCATCTTCCATGTTGCCAGGGAGTCTTTCATCCCTGGATGTCACATCCCATGTGGGAGGGGGGGGAATAATTTCACTTGCAGAGTTGGAATTACAGATAATGAGGCCATATCTGAGCCACAAAAGATGTTCTCCAGAAGTAACTCATAGGCATACTTCTAGGTAGGCTAAGCACCTCCGCTACATACATGAGCATCGCAAGAGCAAGCCTTAAGATCAAGGGCTTGGCCTATTGATTTGAGTGTCCCTAATGTTTGACACAGTATCAGAGGTTTCCCCGATGGTAAAATTTAATAGTTCCATATTTTTTCTCCCATCCCTCAAGGGACTTTGCCAATACTTTTTGATCATCTGCTTAATACACTCTGGGATGTATTCAGGCATTACATTAAGCTATACAGGATTAAAGGTCTCATACTTATTCTGGGCTCTCTGTGCTTGGGTTGTTTAAAAGATCTATCCAGTCAGGTTGAGTTAGATTAGGTGCTGCAGAAAATTTAGGTTTGGGACAAAATAAACCTTTCTTCCTTTGGTCTCAAAGAGTAGGTGAAGTTCTAAAATACAGACAAAGTCTTCCTAATCCCTGTATTCTGAATCACCTTAATCCCAACTTGATCGGCTTCATTCTTATCTCTAAATACCAGGTTATACATATATAAAACAGCCCTCAAAATCCAGAAATAACAATCACCACTCTGGACTAAATGTGACTGCTATAAGAGCTTAGAGTCTAGGCCCCAGTATTTTTATAAGTACTTTCTAAATGAGATCATATGTTATTTACCCTTTTGTTTCTGGTTTATTTTGCCTCACCAAATGTCCCACAGGTTCACTCACAACATTGCATGCCTTACAACTTCATTCCTTTCTATAACAGCACAATATTGATCGTATGCACACACCATCGTTCACCAATCTACTTCTCAATCAGTGATTGAGATTCAGCCACCTCCATCCATTGGGCATCATATATAATGTCCAAAGTCAACAGTCAGTCAACATAATTTTACATAATTTCATTGTCCCCAAGAAAAAGATAACCAATAGACACTCTCATTAAACAGAAAATCCAAACCTCCCCTTAACTCTTGTCCCTCCCGCAATTATTTATCCCTAGTATTGCTGTGGTACTGCTAATGTTTTCCTGTTAAACAGAGCCATTAGCATGCAATAGCAGTTTTTCCCCATACCCTGAAATCATACACTCTTTGTATAAGATTCATACCTTTGCAGGCAAGAATTTATTTACATTTGTAATTGTTCTAGTTTGCCAGCTGCCAGAATGCAACACACCAGAGATGGATTGGCTTTTAGTAAAAGGGGATTTATTTTGGTTAGTTCTTCAGAGGAAAGGCAGCTAACTTTCCACTGAGGTTCTTTCTTACGTGGAAGGCACAGGATGGTCTCTGCTGGTCTTCTCTCCAGGCCCCTGGGTTCCAACAACTTTCCACGGGGTGACTTCTTTCTGCATCTCCAAAGGCCTGGGCTGAGCTGCGAGTGCTGAGATGAGGAATGCCGAGCTACTTGGGCTGTGCTACGTTGTGCTCTCTCATTTAAGCACCAGCCAATTAAGTCAAACGTCACTCATTGCAGCAGACACGCCTCCTAGCCGACTGCAGATGTAATTAGCAACAGATGAGGTTCACGTACCATTGGCTTATGTCCGCAGCAACAAGACTAGTATGCTCACCTGGCCAAGTTGACAACTGAATCTAACTAACACAGTAATGTTAATCCATGGGACACATGGGTTTATGCAACCCCTTTCAATCATATCCACCTTCAATATGGTAATATCACTTATAGACAAATAGTGAACTGCCTTCACATCTATCTGTTCCCTTACATTTAAATTCAACCTCATTAGTAACCATTAGCCCATTTCTAGCTTCCACACATCTCAGGTCCCCTATATTTGGTATTATAAGCCCCTGATCTTACCTTTACCATGATCATAAAAGTGGAATCAAACAGAATCTACCCTTCTATATTTGGTTTATTTCACTCACCATTATGTCCTCAAGACTCATCCATCTTCTCATGTGCTTCAGGACATCATTTAGTTTTACAACTACATAATATTCCATCAAATGCATATACCACATTTTATTTATCCACTCGTCTGTTGATGGGCATTTGGATTGTTTCAATCTTTTGGCGATTGTGAATAATGTTGCTATGAACATCAATGTGAAAATGTCTGTTTGTGTCACTGCTTTTAGCTCTTCTGGGTACATACTGAGTAGTGGTATTGCCAGGTCATAGAGCATCTCAATATTTAGTTTCTTGAGGAACTACCAAACTGTCTTCCATAGTAGCTGTACCATTATACATTTCACCAGCAGTACATAAGTGTCCCAATTTTTCCACATCCTCTCCAACGTTTGTAGTTTCCTGTTTGTTTAATAGCAGCCATTCTTATGGGTGTGAGGTGGTTCTTTTGTTCATTTAGCTCTGCTTTAATCTTTCTTATTTCTCTTCTTCTATTTGCCTTGGGGTTAATGTTCTGTTCTATCGCTAATTCTTACAGGTGAGTAGTTAAGTCCTCAATTTTTGCTCTTTCTTCTTTTTTAATATAGGCATTTAGGGCAATAAATTTCCCTCTCAGTACAGCCTTTCCACATCCAATAAGTTTTTATATGTTATATTCTCATTTTCATTTGTCTCCAGATAGCTACTGACTTCTCTAGCAATTTCTTCTTTGACCCACTGCTTGTTTAAGAGTGTGTTATTTAATCTCCATATATTTGTGAAAGTTCTTGTTCTTTGGTGGTTATTGATTTCCAGCTTCATTCCATTGTGATCAGAGAAAGTGCTTTGAATAATTTCAATGTTTTTAAATTTATAAAGACCTGTTTTCTGTCCCAGCATATAGTCCATCCTGTAGATTGTTCCAGGAACACTAAAGAAGAAAAGAATGTATATCCTTGTGTTTTGGGATGCAATGACCTATATATGTCCATTAGGTCTAATTCATTTATCAAATTGTTTAAGTTCTCTATTTCCTTGTTGATCCTCCGTCTGGTTGTTCTATCTACAGAGGAGACTGGTGTATCAAAGTCTCCTACTATTATTGTTGAAATGCCTATCACTCTCTTCAATTTTGCCAGTGTCTTTCTCAGGTACTTTGGAACTCCTTGATTGGGTGCATAAAGATTTATGATTGTTATTTCTTCTTGGTAAACTGTCCCTTTTATTAATATATATTAATATATAGTGTCCTTTCTTTGTCTCTTATGATATCCTTACATTTAAAGTCTATTTCATCTGATATTAGTATAGCTCCTCCTGTTTTCTTTTGATTACAGTTTGTGTGGAATATCTTTTTCCATCCTATAACTTTCAATCTATTTGTATCCTTGTGTCTAACATGAGTCTCGTGTAAGCAGCATATAACTAGATTATATTTCTTAATCCATTCTGCCAATCCATCATGTAGTTGGTAAGTTTAGTCTGTTAACATTCAAAGTTACTACTGTAAAGGCTTTTCTTGAATCCACCATCTTATCTTTGGATTTTACTTGTCAGATCTTCTTTCCCCTCTTTCTCTTTTTATCCTTTAAGTTACCCTTACTGGTACTCTTCAATTCTGTGCCCTTTTCCAGACCATCCTCTTCTGTATTTTTTTTTAGCTGGCAGAAAATCCCTTTAGTATTTCTTATAGGGGTAGTCTCTTGTTGACAAGTTCTCTCAGCGTTTGTTTGTCTGTGAAAATTTTAATTTCTCCCTCACTTTTAAGGGACAATATGGCTAGGTACAGAATTCTTGGCTGGAAGTCTTTCTCTTTCAGGATCTTAAATATATCATGTCACTGCCTTCTCACCTCCATAGTACCAGTTGAGGAGTCTGAACTATCTTACATGGTTTCTCTTGTATGTAGTAAATTGCTTTTTTCTTGCCACTTTTAGGATTTTCTGCTTCTCTTCAGCACTTGACTGATTGACTAGTATGTGTCTTGGAGTAGTAGGCCTATTTGGATTTTTTCCATTTGGAGTTCGTTGAGCTTCTTTGATTTGTATATTTATATATTTTGTAATGGTTAGGAAGTTTTCCTCCATTATATCCTCAACTAATCTTCCTAGTCCTTTACTCTTCTCTTCTCCTTCTGAGATACTGGTGATTCTTATATTTGTGCTCTCTTTTTTTGTTTGTTTGTCTATAATTTCCCTGAGATTCAATACAAATTTTTCCATCATTTTTGTCCTTTGTTCTTTGTGTGTTTGAAATCAATTGTCTTGTCCTCTAGTTCACTTATTCTTTCTTCTGCCTCTTCAGATCTGCTGTTGTGTGTCTCTAGTATATTTTTTATTTAGTCCACAGTATCTTTCATCTCTGTGATATCTGCTATTTTTCTACTTATTCTTTCAAATTCCTCTCTATGCTTTTCTAGCGTCTTCCTTATCTCCTTTGTCATTAGTCATCCCATTGATTTCATTTAGTAGTTATATGAACATCTTTGATTAGTTGTTTCGAAGTCTGTGTCTCCTCCAGTGTTTTAATTCGGTCATCAACCTGGGCTATATCTATCTGCATCTTCATATGCTTTGTGATCTTCTATTTCCTTTGAGGCCTATAAATGTCTTAATAGGGTTACTTTGGATATTGATTTCTTTTAGTTGTCCAAAACTTTGTATTTGCAGGATGGGTATGGAACAGGATGCGGGCATGGGGAGTGATGTGTTGGGTGGTGATGCATTGTGGTGCAGGTATAGGCACAGTTTGGGGATGGCTATGCTGGTACCTGTGAGTGTGGGGTGTGGGTATAGGGCTGTGGAGGTGCAGTGGGGGGCTGTGTGCAGCTCACACAGGCCTTGAAGTGCAGGAGCAGGGTGCAGCATGGGGGACATGAGGTAGGATGCAGTGGGAGGCAGATGGGGGAGACTGTCCAGATTTATGGGGGCTAGCATGCAGGCAGGATATGGGTGGGCTCAAGGAGTGTGTGTGTTGTGGTCAGGTTCATATGTCAACTTAGCCAGGTGGTGATCCCCTTTTGTTTGGTTGGGCAAGTGCTGGCCTGTCTGTTGCTATGAGGACATTTCATAGAATTAAATCATGATCACATTGGCTGCATCCACAGTTTATTCCATTGTAATCAGCCAAGGGGAGTATATTCTGCAATGAGTGATGCCTAATCTAATCACTGGAAGCCTTTCAAGGAGGATTCATAAGAGACAGGCTCTCTTCCTGCTTTGGCCAGCAAGCCCCTCCTGTGGAGTTCGTCCAGACTTTTCATCGGAGTCATCAGCTACACAGTCTGCCCTACGGATTTTGGACTCTATGTTCCCACAGTAACGTGAGACACTTTTATAAATTTATATCTATGGATATTTCCTGTTGATTCTGTTTCTCTAGAGAACCCAAGCTAATACAGTGGGAGTAATGGGTATCAGGGTGTGGGATACAGGAGACAGAGGTTGGGGCATAGGGAGGGCAGGGCATGGGTGTGCCCTTGTGCAAACGGAGGGGTCCAGGAGGGTCAGGATATGGATGTATGAGGGTGCAGGGCAGGGCACAGGCTGTGAGGTCACTGGATGTGGGTCAGAGTTGGGTGTTGATGGGCCTGATATGCAAACCAGAGCTTCCCCGCAGGTGGGTGGGATGGGCTGCATGTGGGTGGGGGGGGATGTGGGGATGGCAGGGAGAGAGTGCAGGGCTAGAGACATAGGTGCGTGGGTACTGGGGCAGGTGGGGCAGGGCTAGGCAACTATATGGGCTGGGGGCAGGGGTGGCCTGGGTATGAAGGTGAGAGCCTGCAGCCCAGATATGTACGTGAGTGCCTGTAGGAGGCAGAGATGGGGAGAGGGTTGAGGGATTGGGGGTGAGTGCCTGGATCTCAGGGAGGGTGGGGCTA
>PVIY010040537.1:0-22278 GCA_004026745.1 Myrmecophaga tridactyla
TGTTTGAAACTGTAATCAGATCATCTCCCTGGAGATGCGATTTAATCAAGAGTGGTTGTTAAGCTGGATTAGGTGATGACATGTCTCCACCCATTTGGGTGGGTCTTGATAAGTTTCTGGAGTCCTATAAAAGAGGAAACATTTTGGAGAATGAAGGAGATATGGAGAGAGCAGAGAATGCTCCAGCACCACGAATCAGAGAGTCCATCACCCAGTGCTTTGGAGATGAAGAAGGAAAACACCTCCCTGAGAGCTTCATGAAACAGGAAGCCAGGAGAAGAAGCTGGTGGATGACACCGTGTTTGCCATGTGTCCTTCCAGATGAGAGAGGATCCCTGATCGTGTTCACCATGTCCTTTCCAGATGAGAGAGAAACTCTGACTGTGTTCGCCATGTGCCCTTCCACTTTAGAGAGAAACCATGAACTTCATCGGCCTTCTTGAACCAAGATATCTTTCCCTGGGTGCCTCTGATTGGACATTTCTAGACTTGTTGTAATTGGAACATTTTCTCGGCCTTAGAACTATAAACTAGCAACTTATTAAATTCCCCTTTTTAAAAGCCATTTTGTTTCTGGTATATTGCATGCCAGCAGCTAGCAAATTAGAACACTAGCCCACAGTGCATAAATAACATCCGGTCTTGAAACTGCTTAAGTCCCTTTAAGATAAAGTACAGGGGGTGCGAGGGTAGTTCAGTGGTAGAATTCTTGCCTGCCATGTGGGAGACCTGGGTTCGATTCCTGGCCCATGCATTTCCCAAAACAAAGAAACCAAGAAAAACAATCAAACAAAAATTCAACAAATAGTGCTACAATAACGGGATACTCAAATGGAAAAAGAATGAAATGTGACCCCACCATACAGCATACAAAAAAAAAAGATAAAGTACAAAAAATCATCATGCCACCAGGCAGTGGCCCAAGAGCACACCAGAGTCCCTAGCTGTTTACACATTAACAAAAGGACACCAGCAACACAGATAATGTGGAAATGGGCAGCCTTGCTAGTCTTACTGTGGGGTTTGAACCTGAGCCATGAATATGAAGGGATCCTAAACTCATTCCTTAAAAAAAAATCCTGACAAAGATTTAACCTTGTCCTTCACGCTAAAAAACTCTGGCTTTTGTCAGGATCACCCCTGCCCTTTGCACACACATCAATGCAGAGGCACAGGAAAGTCTTGGTCTAGGATCCAGGTGATGTTGCTAAGAGCCACAGAAACTACTGAGAGTAATCCTGGACATGCTACAATTGAAGGATGCCAGGCCAAGAAAGAGAGAAGACTAGAGCAGAATGAACACTTTTACAGCTCCAGTTTCCAGCCTAATTCTATAAGCAGAAATACATTTTAAAAAGGAATCCACATTCACCATTGTTGAAGTCATGTTAGTGGTGCCTCATCAGGGTGAAGCTGAGCCCAGCTGGTGTCTTGACAGGAAGACAGCGCATTCTTGTGCTTTTCTCTGACAGCCATCATTATTTTGGCTTTCCTCCTCTGGTCCAGTTTTATGCATCAACCACTTCAGCCTGCTTTTAGCTCTTAGACCCAGTGAGATGAATTTGCCTCCCTGCAAATATAGGGGCTTGCTTGGTGAGATGGTCTGTGTGGTACTGAGGTGCAGAGAAAATTGCTACAACTGAAAAGCTGCAATCGTACAAAATGTGTAAGCTGAAATAATTTGCAGTACAGAGCTCAAAGAATTCTTTATTTGAGGGGAAAAATGCTCTTTCTTATTGAAGCCCCATAAGAGAGACAAGATTTATCATCCCTAAGCCCATTCCATGGAAAATTATGGGTGTTGGCCAATAATGAGTAGTCCAAAAGCAAGCCTACTTTTGACAGTGGTCAATGAAAGCATTTCACTGCAAACAGAGTGTTTCCCAGTATTCAGCTCCATTGTGCTACAAGTAGAGAACACAGACACAGAGTGTGAGTTGGCATGAACAAGGAGTTCTGTTCACGGGTACCCAACAGGCTGAGGCTTTCATACAACAATCCTCCACACTTCCTGGGTCCCCAACAGCAAACAGTTATTAGCAACCCATGAATAGGTTACACACAGGAAACTGCCAATTCTAATCAACTGGAGGTATAATTTTCCACAATGGATTCTGCCCAGTGCTTTTCTAGGCTGATAGGAATTTTCCTCCTTGTTTGACACAGCCATGTGGGCCAAGGACAGGTTCCCTTTCCCCTTAGATTATAGGAAAAAAAATCCTGGAGACATGCCATGAGCAGAGTCACCAACCCCTCCATCCTCTCCAGACAGTATTTCCAAATGAAACACCCCCACCCCCACCCCCAACCTCTTGTCTGGAGTGAGGCAAAGCAGTCCTATGGTGGAGGATGAGCCTATGGAAAAGAACTTTCTATTGGACCCACTGTCACCTTTTACAGAGCTAATTTATACAATATTCAAGAATCCTTATGGATTCTGAGTCATCTCTAGAAAAGTTAGACAGAAGAAGTCTAAGAACAGCATGCATTTCTCTTCTGTAAAGACACTTTCAGTTAGTTAACAAAAATTTGAATAGTGAGGAGGCATACCACCAAAAGGCAGACGGTCCTGCAGGAACTTCCTGAAACTATTTACAATTTCTGGCTTCAGAATTATGTAGGGATCTTATTTGGAATGCTTTACATTTTTAAAAAGTCAGTAATAATCATTTATCTTTTAAGTAGAAATGAAGGTCTGTCGAGAGGGAAGAAAGAAGGCAGAGCCCAAACCTCTGGGGAGAAGAGAGCAGTAAGGGGAGAGGCCAGTGGGTTGTCACCTTCCTCTCATGGCAACTAGGCCAGGATTGGCCGCTCAGAAGAGACTCCACTTCAGAGTGCCCTGAGGGGCTTACAGTGCCTCCCTGCAAAGGCGATGAATAGGGCCACACAGGGACAGGGTGAGCACAGGACCCTCCCCCCTGCTGGGGCTCCTGACTGGACAGTTTAACCATGCCTTACTGGTAAGTAGGAAGGGGAAATGATAGGAGGAAATAACTTCTAACCAAGCCTTTCCAAGCCTGTGTCATGGTGTTAGCTTGGATGAATTGATAGCAGATGTTAACAAAATTGAGGGAGAAGGGCTGGTTATAAGAGTAACTAAAGCCCTTGGCCATATTAAAGGGACCTAATTGAAAAGCCTTGCATTGTTACTGCCTCACCGTCCACTGGCAACCGAGCCAGCATTGACTGACTGAGGGAACCCCTAGTTTTACTTGGCTTGGGGACTGCCCAGGCAGGGATGGGGTGGGGTTGCTGCTGCAAAGGTATGCAGGGTCTGCATCGAAGCCCATCTGTCCATGGGGTAGGGGTGGGGCTTTGAAGGCCTGCCCTCAGTTTTGTTCTCTAACATTTGTGTTTATCTTCCCTTCTGCTTGATAAAGAGTCATCTTTGCATGGAGATAAATGTCTGGGAGACAGAGTGTAATGAATGTAGCAGATTACCCTCATAAAGTGTCTTGAACCGATCCCACAGGCTCATCCAGTCCTCTTCTCTGGGCATGGGGAAGTGTCAGAGTGCTTTGTGTGTCACAAGACCCAACGTCTAGGCTCCCAGCTTAGCTGGCCCAACTGGTTCTTCATGAAGCAAAGCAAAGGAAATGGCAACTGGTGCCACAGGTAGAGAGCAGTCAACCTAGAGACTGCTTGGTTCCTCCTGGCTCCATGTGGACCTCGTATCCAGCAAGAGTCAGGGGGACTTATACAATATTCTCTGCCCCAGGGAGGGGCCCCTGTTTAGATCTACAGTCCTGCTTACTGTGCAGCTGGGCCAGCTGCAGGACTCACATATGTGGCACAGTAGACACACTTTCTGAACCTCCCGCCACTTAATAAGGCACTTTCTGTGGAAGGCCTGCTTACATGGACAAATCCCCAACTCATCTCAAGGCTTGATGTCTTCTAGACACACTGTACAGAGCTCATGTAAATTCAATCTTTTACTTTTTCCTTTAATATAACCTATTTATATGCATAAAATCCTTTGTGTGCTTGATGTCTGAGCCTGCAGATATTGAATTTTCAACATCTCTGAAATTTGGTGAATGGGTCAGTAAGCCTCTTTCTTTAGCACCAGATCTTATGCTACATTAATGGTTCATCATCTCCTGGTGTACAGGTGGGCATAAAAGACACTCTGGCATGGTGGTGGCAGGCATAAGGGACAGTCTGCAGCCTACAGCAGCCAGCTAGCATCTGCTGGACAGAGTGGGACTGGGGCAGTAATGGTAGACTGTGTCCAGCGGGCCCAGCTAACATCAGTTATATCTTAAGGTGATAGCCCAGGTAACATGGGTTATATCTTGAAGTGATAGAAAACTGATCATTTTTTCCTATTATATGTTGGTATTTATCTTGCTTTTCTGCTAGCAGCATTGGTTAGCTAATTTTTTTTTAATAAATCCCTTTTATTTTATGGTCTGTGCAATTAATATAAAAGCTATAAAGGTTGAATTTGAATAACTTAACTGTGGTGTACCAAGTGCAGGCCAATAGTAGAGGTTTGTCCTGGTGCAGGCAATAAGAGGTATGAAAACTGCGGAGTATTTAAAAATGGTGATAAAATTGGCTAGAAGTCCTGAATGTCAGTCTACCTTTTATTATCACCATGCCAGAAATTCTAAACCATATCAGTAATAAAATTTTCTTCTTCACATGGACAGATTACCTACTCATCATCCTCCTTGGTATACTATTTCCCTTAAAGTCACTCTTCCCTGGTTGGGGAAGTTTAATATTTCCACCTTTTTCTCTAGTCCCTCAAGGGGGCTTTGCAAATAGTTTTTAATCTTCTGCCCAGCTTACTCTGGGATGTGTCAGGGCATGACATCAATCTGTACAAACCAACAAGATCTCACTCCCTACTCATGGTTCTCTATACTTATGGTATTTGAATAAAATGGCCATGCAAGTTAAATTAAATAGTGCACTACCAAAAATATAAATTTTGCACCAAATCAACATTGCTTCCTTTGGTCTCACACAGAAGTTGCAGTTTCAAAATACAGTCAATATCATCCTTTACTCTTTAGTCTTATTTACCTTAGTCCTACCCAGATCAGCGTCATTCGTGGGACATGACACCTGGGAATGAGCCTGGCCCTGGCGTTGTGGGAGTGAGAGCTTTCTTAACCAAAAGGGGGAGGAGAAATGAAACAAAAGTTTCAATGGCTGCCAGATTTCAGAGTCAGTAGATCATTCTGGAGATTATTCTTATGTGGTATATAGATACCCCTTTCCAATTTTTGGTATATTGGAGTAGCTATAGGGAAATACCTGAAACTGTTGAACTGTGTAATCCAGTAGCCTTGATTTTTGAAGATGATTGTGTAACTATATAGCTTTTAAGGTGTGAGTGTGTGAGTGTGAAAACCTTGTAACTGACACTCCCTTTATCCAGTGTATAGACAGATGAATAAAGAAGATGATAATAATAATAAACGCTAAGTGGATGGGGGATATGGGGTATTTCGCATGTTCTTTTTTACTTTTATTTTTATTCTATTATTTTTGGAGTAATGTAAGTGTTCAAAAATCACTTGTAATGCTGAATGCACAGCTTTATGATGATACTGTGAACCACTGATCTCAATTTAAAAATTGACAAAAGAAAAAAAACTTTAAAAATAAATTTTAAGTTTCATACAGGATATTTTGTATAATTTTTGTATTTTGTTTACTATTTTTGGTATCTTTAGAATTAGGACACTGGTTGTAATTTTTTTTACTACCAAGAACCCATTTTGTTAAGTCTTTTGTAAAATCTTCCTCCCGTTTTTAAAGATTTTATTACCAAATTCTGCTTAATGTTTTTCATAATTGAACTTTTATAACCAACAATCAGATTGGCATTGAAATAACAAGTTTAGCACAGTGAATTCAGGTAATTATTTTTAAAAGCCAATGTATTTTATAGCATGGGTCAGCGTTTACATGGCTGGTGGACTGCCATAACTGCTTCCATGGGCCCCTCTGTATTTTGTGTTTTGTGTGTGTATTTGCATGCTAAAGGGGTACCGGAACAGGATGCAGGAAAAAGCTTCAGTGGAGCAATAGTGGCGGGAAATCAAGAGTTGTCTTAAAGTCACCACAAAGCACTTGCGTACCAAGAGTCAGAAATAAAAAGAAAATAATGGCCTAGTAAGCCTGAGTGTGAGACAATTTAAAGCTTGAGAAAGAGGGAGCAGGAGGATGCGTATTCAAGCCCAGCTCAGTTCTGAGACTCAGCTGCGCACCCGTGCTGTGTGATGGTCTCGCCTCCTCGATGTCTTGTCTTTCTACCTTGCACGTGCCTCTCCCATCACAACCATATTGCACTGTGGATGTCTGTAAATTGGATTTGGCACAGCAGTTGCACATGGTGTATACGCTTTGGCTGAACTAGTGCCACTAGATAAAATAGTTTATTCTCTGCATTATGCTTTCTCTACTATTTTGTACCTTTATTCTTAGAATGAAGCTGTTTTGAGGTCAGAGTCTCAAAGGAGAACATCCTCAATCATTTAGCAATAGAACTGACCAGAAGTAAAAAAAAAAAAAAAAAAAAAAAAAAGTGAGGACAACAAAAAAATGTTTTTGACAATTTCCTGAAAGTATTTTACATTCTCAATAATGAACACCTTAACCCTTCAAAGTTTATGTGTATTTATATCTTGTGTGTGTTTATACTTTGTGTTTAAAACTTCAGCTCCTGAAGCATATTGGAAAGCCACAACTATAGAAATATTGGGCTTTTAAATGTATCTTTAATATGCACCTTCATTACTGTTACCCAGGACAACACTTAACAAATTATTATTTGTATAACTTACTCTTTAATTCTCAGGATGAATATAGGAAAGTAATTCAAAACATTTTCTTATTTAAAATGTTCTTATTAAAAAATTTAAAGGGAACATACTTCATTTGCTTGTTTTCCAACCAAATTAATTAGTACTCAGTGAGGCCTCAGCTCCCAGTGCACAAAACTAGGCCATTATTTTGTCTCTTGTTTATTTTATTTTATTATTTTATTGGCCTCATAAATTTGTTTTCAACAACAAAATTCCTTTCAGTCAGGTCTCTGTCAGTCTTTTCTACTCAGAGCTCTGTGGAACACTCACAGGCTTTTATTCTTCTGACATAATTGGAAGGCTGCTTTCCTTATTTTCCTAGAAAATATTTGTGGTCTTAAAGTTTGTGAGGGTTTAAGATTTTTTGTTTGTTTTAACTATATTGCACTTGCAATGTGAGGCATTAGAATCACAGAATCGGGAACGACATCACTGGCTATTCATTGTGATTGGGTAGAGAACATGATCCAAGGCTGTGGGTTTCACAGGGGGTCCCACTCCCAAGAAACTTAGCATACCTCACAGGTCAGCTCACAAGGTGAATACTTAGAAGTAACTCAGTTCTTCTGCGTAGAAAGAAAAACAAGCTGTCATGATCAAGCTGACAGCATCTCCGGAAGAGTTAGCTTTGCTAGGCATATAGGACAACATCTGCTCAGTTTTTCTTAGGAGGTGCAAAACCTGCTGCTTCTGTCCCCTTGTAATGAATCTGGATGTCCAAGTGGATAGAGTCCTAACTTGCCACGTTAGACCCCTGTTGAGGCTGGGTGTTAGAGGACTGAAGATTAGAGGTCTGAGTTTTATATCTCGCTGTTTTACTTTTAACTCTTAAGCAGATCAGTTAACCCCAATTGTTTATCAGTTCATGTTATTGTTGCAAAATAATTGTGATACCTGCTTTGTCTATCTTTATAAATTATCTAGCACTTGTAAACACTATTTGAATTTTCCAGAGGTAAAACAGATTATTTTACTGTATAGAGGTATAATTATTCCCATACTATAACCTAGTGCCCATGATATAAAAGTTGTGGGGGTTAATACTCATAGTAGATAATTTCCATGCCATCTTCCATTGGTTTTTCCAGTAGTAAGAATTTTTATGTCAGTGTACCTACCCTGTGTTCTAGTTTGCTAGCTGCCAGAATGCAATATACCAGAAATGGAATGGCTTTTTAAAAAGGGGAATTTAATAAGTTGCTAGTTTATAGTTCTAAGGCCAAGAAAATGTCCCAATTACAAGTCTATAGAAATGTCCAATCAAAGGCATCCATCCAGGGAAAGATAACCTTGGCTCAAGAAGGCCAATAAGTTCAGAGTTTCTCTCTCGCAAGTGAGAAGGTACATGGCGAACACAGTCAGGGTTCCTCTCACATCTGGAAGCGCACATAACAAACACGGCGTCGTCGGCTAGCTGCTTCTCCTGGCTTCCTGTTTCATGAAGCTCCCTGCGAGGCATGTTCCTTCTTCATCTCCAAAGGTCGCTGGCTGGTGGACTCTGGTGGCTGTGTCATTCTGCTTTGCTCTCTCTGAATCTCCTTCATTCTCCAAAATGTTTCCTCTTTTATAGGACTCCAGAAACTTCTCAAGGCCCACCCAAATGGGTGGAGACACGCCTCCAGCTAATCCAGTTTAACAACCATTCTTGATTAAATCACACCTCCAGGGAGATGGTCTGATTACAGTTTCAAACATACAGTATTGAATAGGGATTATTCTGCCTTTATGAAATGGGATTTAGATTAAAACATGGCTCTTCTAGGGAACATACATCCTTTCAAACCAGCACACTCTGTTATTTTTGAAGAATCACCCTGGCCTGGGAGTGGAGGGATGACTTTTGCTTTTACTTGTTACTTAGTTCTTGAGTGGGTTTATTTTTTAAAAAGGTGTACATAATGCCTTGATCTAGAGAAATTAATTGGTTTGCCTATATTTGATAAATACCTGTAGAAGGAAAAGGAATGCTTGTCATTTGTGACAATTAATTATGTGTTACTAAATTTCTGACCTTGGTGATACTGTGATTAGCAAAGGGCATGTGAATCACATCATGTATTTAGAATTAAATCATACCATATTATTTTCTTAATTTTGATCGTTCACTCAACAAATTTATTTGGGTGTTAGATTAATTTAAACAGTGACTTTTTCATTTTGTTTTTGGTTATAGTCTGCTTTTGCTTTTGTAGCTGTTGAATAATAACTTTATATTAATATTCTTGATTTTAAGAATTTAGAAAATTATCATCTTAACATAAGATGTGTAGTTCAGTAGCTACACACAAATAGTTCCTTGCATATGAAGCAATAAAATTAGCAACTACATTCTCTTAGTTATTCAGACACTATTAGGTAAATTTTGAACTGTGAAACAGCTTCTAAAATGTGTTAATTTGAGGGAGGAAGTGATATCTGTGCTGGAAGAGAAAAAGTGTTTTGGTCTGAAGTTTGGAATAGTACAGAAAAAGGGTGTGAAATGATTTTTTTCTGATGGAGTTGTGTAACATTGCTTGGAGACTAGTTTCTAGTTTTTGCTTATTTACTGTGCTTCAGTGGACTGGCTATAGTTATATACCTCTTGACCATGAAAACATGCCATGCTACAGTGCTGAGACTTTCCCTAACACTCCCCTGGCACCCTGAATATTTTTATATAGAACAAACATGAATATTTGAATTCAGTTGTTAGACCATGATTTGTACTTTTATAATTGTGATTTTCTTTATACCCTCAAACTTAATTTACTTTATCTTTTCCTCCTGAATATATTTTTAATTATCATATTGAAATCATGTGGTGAGTTGGTTTCTTATGTAAATTTTTATCTACATAGCTTTTAGAATTTTTAATAGCTTTGTGTAACGTTTCTTATACTCCAGTGTATTGGATCTGTCTTCTCAGTTCTAAATGCAAATTTCTAATTTTACTAGATAACTCTACAGAAATACTTATTGTCCTTACAAATTCAAAATATTTAAAATTGAGTAACTTATTTCAGGCAGAGTCATACTGAGAGATAGAATTGCTGATTATTATAAAATGTTTTGGAAATTTTTAAGTTTGCCTTTAAAAATGAAATGGAGTCTATATCTATTTAATGTAATTCTTTTGTAAATCATATAGTTATAAATCTAAAGAGGTTAGTTTATCTTTTATACACCTAAAGGGGAAAATGTAGCAATTTAAGCATTTGTTAACTAAGAAAACAAACACGTTTGAAGGAAGAGTTGGAAAGAGAGGACATTGTGTATTATATTCTTTGTCTGTATTCCCAAGCTATGAAAATGGGAGAAATATTAACCACAGATCTATCTGTGGGCCTGTTTGTCTTCATAATCTTAGAGAAGTTATTTAAATAGGTAATTTATAAACCAGAATTTGAAAGAGTCTGAGGTTTGTACCGTTTATCAATTCCTTTGTTTTGATTTCATTAGATTCCTTGCATTCTTTTTATTTAAGTCCTCTAAGTTTGTTGGTTAGAGTATGTCAGTCCTCTGGAATGGTGACATTTGGCCTATTTTGATTAATTTGTTCTTAGAGAAAAGCTTTACCTAAGTGATGAGGTGTTAAGAAACAGCTATGTCAGGAGAATTTTATACCATGCTGATTTTTTCTACTGCTGAACTATATTAGGTATTTTTTGTAATTAGTTTTCTACCTACTTTCCTTGGTATGATTTACTTGGGCATTTCTTTGTCCTGAATATTTTAAGATTAAGATCCATAAAATTATTTGAATTGAATGTTTTAGTCAAGGTCATTTGGAAACCACAAATTATAGACCAAAACTAGTATTTTACAGCTGATGTAATACTTGCAGTAGCATCATTAATAGTAATATTTAACTTTTATTCCAGGAGTTTAAATCAATACTGGTAAGGCTTTACTTGGCTTAACATATTTGAATGCCAGTTTTATTATCTCTGGGCTCACACTGACACTTTCTAATTATACTGTGCTTTTTTCCCCAGCTAAATGTAAACTCAGCCAGTTTCTGCCCTGTGTGATTAGTACCTGTTTGTTATTCCACAAACACATGTGGTGCACCCACTTTGTGTCCACCACTGTACTGAGGGGCTCAAGAGATAATACAGGAATCAGAGGAATAAGCAGATAAGCACTGTGTAAGTCAGTGCTTTGGAAGCACAGGGGAGAGTGACCCCCCCCTCAGATCAGAAGAGTGGCCAAACGATAGGGGAAAGCTTCCTGGAGGGGTTAAAGTGGGTTTGGAGGATGTACAAGAATTAGTGAGTGAACAATCAGAAGAATTCTCCAAGGAGAGAGAGTTGCATAAGCAGCTTGAGAGAGTGGTGTATTCAAAGAACCAGGAATGTCTTGGCATAAGGGTAGAGGGTTGCAAGATGGGAGAATTGCAGGATAATCAAGGGGTGGCACATCAGAGATCTGTGAGGAGATTGGTTGTATCCTGAGGTTTTTATAACTGTGATTGTGGGAGAGCCATTGGGGGATTCCTAGGAATCAGACTGCTGCAGTGAAAAAGACTGAACACTGTGCACTGCAGCAAGGATATCTCTCAGCAAACATGCTATGCTAAAAAACTAGAAACCATTGCATACAATTTAGCCCATTTATAGAAAGTTCAAAAACAGGTAAAACTAGTCTGTGATAATGGAGGTCAGAATAATGGTTGCCTTTGGGGTGGAGAGGTTCTTCCTGATGGATGGTGTGATCACTGAAAAATCATTATACTCGGAATTTTTGAATTTTCCTGTAATGAACTTCAATTAAAATGTTTGTTTAAAAATCCAGTTATCTAAACTGCCAGGCCTATACACTATTCCAATACAATTCTTAGGCTCCTCTTGTCTAAATAGTGACTTACTACCATGCTGCAGCTTCCTTTCCACTTTGCAATTTGCTGAGCTAGGATGTAATTATGGTGACCACTATAATCAATCCATTTATTCTGTTTAATACGTTTTATTAATAACTGCTAGATTAGCACTGTTTGAGCTTTGTTTTCTGAAAATGTAGCACCTGATAAAAATAAATGCAGTTGTGAAAACCAAATACGCTACTAATGAAATGCAAATAAATTTATTTAAACGTAGCAAAAACTAGTTGCTTTTTTCCCTGAAGCAAGTAGTTTAATTTGGAAAGTGCATTGGGATTTTAAACATAGTTGATTGATTCAGTCATTGTTCTTTATAGCTGAGCTATGCTCTAGGTTAGATGTATAGCTTTCCTCATTTGATGTGACTGGTGATTAACAAGTAAAATCCATCTTCACCCCGTGCTGTAGTTTCAGTGAAGGGCAGGGACTAGGACTAAGTCCAGCTCCATAAATAGAATATTATCAAGTGCCACGTCAGTAAATATCACTGATATTATATACAATAAATATCAGGTCTTTTGCCCTGAAATTTCACAATGTACACGTCAAATTTATCATCTTTCAGTAATACTGTAAGCCCACAAAACAGTACATGTCCTAGATTATTTCAAGCCTCACATTTTCCAACTACTTGCAAAGCAGCACACAGCGTATCTTTAAATAAAGCATCAACTAAAGGTAGTGTGAGGAATAAAGTTATGGCTTTTTTGAAAAACAGCATTATTTGTTTCATTAAACTGAATTGTTGATCTTTTTATTCAAATTTTTCTACAGTAGAAAATACCTATGACTTTAAAATATTGCTAAAGGATGCACCCATTTTTGCATATCATCTAGGGGTTTAATTAACTGACCCAGATTTTCTAAGTAAAATAGACAAGAGCAATTATTGTTGATTCTTAAAGCTTAAGGAAAAACTGCCTTTTGAAAGTCACTTGAATAGACAGCTCTCTTATTTGATATGAACTGAAATAGTTCCAGTTTAACAAAGATTTGTTAGGGATCATGCATGTTTAGTTTTGCCAGATATGATTTCTGGCTTTCGTTCTCTTAAAACATTTCCTACTTTTTTAAGTGAAATATTAACACTTAAAACTTTTCTGCTTTGTTGTATACTGTGTTGATTAAATCTTAAAATTGAAGTATAGTAGAGGGGTTATACTCTGGCAACTGCTTTGACCCAGGAGTGAAGGTGCTCACATTTTCCCTGATATTGTGTATTTATTACTGTTCCTCCACCCACCCACCTTTTTTTTGGTTTTGAAATGTTTACATGCTAATATAGCTTAGAAATAAATCTGTGAAGGAACAAGTTCTGACATAATAAAGTTTGCCTATTTGAGGTCACCATTCCTAGCCTTAAGGCAGAACAATGTTTTGTTGAAATTTTTTTTCACATTTACCTCATTGTAACTCTAAAAATGGGCTTTTTTTTGGTCATAATTGATGGGTTTGATGGTTATAATATTATGAAGGAGAACTCCATAGTCATCTTGACTTCATGGATGAAAAGTTTATTTTTTCCCAATTAAGTAAAGTGGTGGACTTCATTGTATAATGTCATAAATATCAAATTCAGGAAGTAGATGCATTATGCATGAATGGTGACTATGAAGTAACGAACATAGTTTGCTATCATGCACATAGACAAAATTCACTAATAAAGTGACATATCAGTTCACGTCTGGAGAAAAAAAAATGATTCTGCCTTTGACAGACTGCTTGTTGTAGGGGAAGGGACATGGATTTTAGGGGTCCGTTCACATTTGGATGTAGACCCTAGCTGTACCCTGCTTTACTGAGATAGGAGAGGCTGTGGGAGAAGCAGTTTTGGGGAGCAACCTCGGGGTCATGTATTCCTTGCTAAACCTGATTTGAATATTACTGAACATCAGCTGTGATTCTTCTCAGTTTTGTGGCAATAATTAGCCTAAATATATCATTCCTTAGTAAATGTTGGAATTTATAGCTTCCATGGTCACAGCTACTTGATTACTTTCTCTTACTAGTCAAGATTATGTGATTATAAATGGCTATGCAAATTTTATTCATAACCTTGTTTCGTAAATAGAAGTAGCTTTGTATTGGTTATGGGCATTATCTTTTGTCAGCAGTTAGATTTGGATCTGCCACTTACTGTATAGGTATCCTTGAGCTAGTAACTGATTTCTCTATACCTCAGTTTCTTCATTTGTTTCTAATTCATGTCACATAGAGTTAAAGATGGATATTGGAGGATAAAATATATATATAACATCTAAGCAGATAGCATTACCTCATATAGTAAGAGTTCAGTAAGCATTAGCTATTGATTATTCTTGTTGCTAGATTCAGTAAAAAGCAGGGACATGCTATCATTTGAAGGGTTGCTCAAGGAGAAATACCACAAAGCTATACTTAAATCTACCTTTTAAGATAGTGCCAAGTTCACTTTCAGAAGTGCATTATAACATTTTTACTTTGCCAATTTTCTTGCTATTAATGAAGGAGAGCCATGAAATAGCACACATAATAGGAAGCATAATTTAATTGATGCCAGAGTTCAGGGTTTTTGTACATTAAGACTTGTGGTCTCTAAGCCACATCCTGAGAGCTCAAAAAGGAGTTAAACCATCGCAGAACTTGGCACAACACACATGCCTCAGACTGTATGTGGAGAGCCACAAAGTAGATGGGGACTCTGCAGATGGTATAATGGCAAAATAAACGTTTTTTTCATGTTCCTTTTTTATAATGCTACAGTAAGAAATGGAACCCAATGGTATATTATTTTTATATTTCTTATTTAAGCAATTTTTGTGCCAATAAAGTCAAGTTGTAACATCCTATACTGTCAACTTCCCATAAACATTTAAGAAAATTAAGCAAGAACACACCTCACATACTTTTTTCATGCTTATGTTCTTTTATCAGTGATAATTTATTTTACGGTCTGGCTGTCTAGAGTTTTTTACAGAAGCAGCTCCCTGAACATCTTTTGATGAGCATTTAATTTCAGTTTTCTGGAAAATCTAAATTAGTATTATTCCTAAGATTCACTAGGTTACCACTTATCCATGCATATTAGATCAAATGATGTAATGTGGCCAGGCCTCAGCCTTCCATGTTGCGTGTACTGATTGCACTAGTTGATGGCCAGTAGGTTGTCAGCCCTGAAATGCAAGGTATCTTAACCATTTGGTTGCAGTGAATTATAGAAATGACCAATTATTACAAGCACCCATGCTTGTCTAACATCTTTAAGTGTGAGGAGTTCACAGCTTCCTTATATCCTTTACCATGTAGAATCAAAAATATTTGGGGGGGTGTTGTTGATAGCCTTGTTACTTGGGAAGAAGTATATGGTGAGGTTGGAATCGTAGAAAGGGAGAAAAAAAAAAAGAAGAAAGATGCATGTGAGAATAGTATTTATGTGGAATGGTGGCATTTCCATTTAGAGTTGACTTGGGGCTACTCCCATTGGAGGTATTGGGGCTATCAGGAATTTGCTTACAGTGACAGCTACAAGGGTTATTAGAGGCCTTGACTTATGCTGAATTGTGAGTTTCTGCGTTGGTCATGGTTCATTTCCATCACTTTCATGACATCTCTTCTTACCTGTCAAATTGCCATTATTTCATGTCACCTGTGGTGCTGTGGCCTCTCTTTGTGCCCCCTCCCTCATCACATTTTCAAGATGATGTTTTCCAGGCTTAAAATCCTAAGCAAAACACTTGTTTTATTAGGGCTCTTCTGTCAGCGAGAAGTCAAAGAGGAATTCAGTGTAATAAACACATTCTTGTGTCTCCATGGAGTATTAGAATTTTACAAAAGGTAACCTCTTTGGGAAAATTGAGAAGAAATTACTTTTTATTGGTGCCAGTTGGTATATTAGACTAGCAAGAGGAGTTATTTTGAAGCAAAGCTTACTTTTGAGACTAGCTTTGGTTACTGGAAATACATCTGTTTCCTAGAATGGGTAATTGTAAAAAGTTTGCTTTTTCTTAAACTATATTTATTACATAAAAATCCAGTATTTCTACTCAGGGCTTTAATGTATGGTCAAAATTTGATCTTTGTCAATTCAGAAATAAGTGCTGTCCTTTAGTTATACTGCACCTTCAAAAGGTTTTTGATACTGATTTGTGAGCTATTGTTTAAAATCTCCAAGTATGGGAGAATTTCCATCTTTCAAATATGTGTGTTTAACATTAGATATAGTTTAGAAACATAATTTTCAATAAGTTGTCTAGAGATGGACTGTGGATAAGAAATTCAATTAAAAGTAAAGGCCCTTGTAGCACTATTTGATGCTAAGTAAAATCCTAAAGTTACTAGTTAATATTCATTTTAATAGTTTATTTTAAAAAAAACAGTTCTTATGAGAAGGATCAGTATTTTCATACTATAAATGTTAATTTGATTTATGCCTTAGATGTGATTGAAATTTTTTAATGTGAATGCCAATCCCAATTATCACTTCTAAGCTCCATTTTTAAAAGTTCCATTTTAAAAACAGTGTTGGCTGTTCTTAGGCACATGGTATAACCTAAAGGTCTTTATTTCTAGATGCTCATTAAACTAATAAAAATGTCTCTGAAATTTTACTTTTCTATTGATTTTTCCTTCAGTTAAAAAAAAAGAAGTCTAATTTTTAAAAGTTAAAATTTTTATTTCTGTTCACAGAACTTTTGTTGAATTCATACTGTGTGCCAAGATCTGCAGTAGGTACATTAAAGAAAGATGAGAGCTCATTCCATTTTTCACATATGCCTTTTAGGGAGTTAGGTCACACAGTAAGTAGTAGACAGGATTTGTACCTTGCTGCCTACAATTTCCACTAATCAACGTTGCCTTGTGGGGCGGGGGGAGCATTCTTTTTTAGTTTTTAATCATGTGAATTTAAAGAAAATGCAGGAAATCTTTAAAAAGCATTGTTTTGTGTTTAGGACTGAAGTTAAAACCTGTCTCATAGGTCAAAGCATCTTTTTTATAGGACTCCATAAAAGTAAATGTAGATGTAATTTTCCCAGTAGAGGAATTTGTCGATGTGGAAAAACAGACCTGACCATCAGACACCCATTTTTGTAGCATGTCTCTACATGTTTATCACAGGTACTCTTAATTAAAACTGTAAGTTCTTACACGATTTAGTTGGTTTGCCACTTTTCTTTTTCCTGGAGTGGCAAGTATGGAGATGTTGTTTGATCATTGTTTATAGATAGAAATAAGTTTCCAGGAGATAATAGATGAGATTTCTTAGAGTAATTTCAGACATTTAAAAAAAAAAAATTTATTTGGGTGCAGTGAATCCTTTTGGAGAAGCCTGATTTGGTTAATTCTTTATTTTCTTTATTCATCCAACTTGTGAATATGTGTCCCTAAATTACTAGATTTTTTTGGCCTTGGGAAAGTTAGCTATTTAATCTCTGTGAGACTCACTTTTATTACCTTTATAAATGAGGCTAATAATATTTAACTCACTGAATGGTGCTATGAGAAATAAACAAGTTACTGTATACATTTAACCTTAATTCAGTGCCTAGTATATAGTACTTATGCCATTCATTGCCATAATGGCAAATAATAACTTGAACATGAAACATTTGGAAAAAATGAACATGAATTCTGTGATCTGAGGATGATGGGAAATGGAGAAAAGAGCTTGGGTTTCAGGCGGGCCACGGTGGCTCAGCAGGTAAGAATGCTTGCCTGCTGTGCCCAAGGACCCAGGTTCAATTCCTGGTGCCTGCTCATGTAAAAAAAAAAGAGCTTGGGTTTCTTGACTTTAATAATATACATAGATTGCTTAGAATTGTGAACATTTAAAAACATACTATCAAGGAAGAAATTGTATAATTTAGACATCCCTCAAAGGAAAAAATGTAAAACCCGTCTTTATAAGAGATGAATTAATGGTGACAAAGAATGACTTTCCACTTAGGAGAAATAGAAAAGCTAGTGCTGTATTAAGTTTTTGCATTTGTTCTATGTTGTCCCAACAAGCAAAACCTTAGTTTGTCCATCACCACTTTTAGGTGCATCAAAGTACATAAAGATTAGGACTTAAACATGTCTTTGAGGGGGACATGAGTCAATCCATACCAACAGCATACACAGATAAATACTTCTGAAAAACTGAAGCTAAACTTCTGATGTCTTACAGGCTTTCTTAGTACTCCTAAATTATCCCATTTAGTTTTGTAGGAAATCATCTCTAGTTGACAAAATCTTGTCTGATAAAGGTCCTTAAATATTCTTCTAAATTTTCACTGTTAGAAAATTTTCATTTTTCTGTAGTAATTTCATCAGTAGCCAGCTTAAACTTACATCCTCTTATTTTAATCTTGGTAGAACAGCTTCTGTCCATCATACAGCAGAACTTTATATTGAGTCAGTTATTAAATCCACTCTTAATCTTCCCCATCTGGATAATTCCAGAGCCTTTAACCTTGCCTCCCTGGTAATGGTGAGTCAAATGATTGGCAGTCATTCTTTTCTTTGTCTGGGCTGGGAAGGACCCAAGCATGTCCCTGAAAAATAAAGAATAAAAGTTGTCAGAGCTGGCAGGAGAAGAGAGAGAGACAGTTATTGTCCTTTTATATAATTCTTCCCCAGTAGTTTCCAAGCGTTTGAGTATGTATGAGGGATTAACTTCTCAAGCATACTCCTTGGTGCTTCAGTTGATTTAGGCTAACCTTTAAGTCTTAATATTTTCCCTCTCATTAGCTTCACAGCTAGTGTTTATAATAATTAGTAACGAAAACATCTAGCATTTATTAATGCTTCTGAAAAAAATGTTATTGGATCCTCTTGGGTCTGGTAATAATATTAAATAATTATGGGCATCAGATGAGTAGCATATGTGAAAGCTTTGTAGATTGTAAGACCTAAAGTTCTGCCCTTAGTAATAATATTTCTTTCTGTAAAGCATCTGAGCTACCTGCTTCATTTAGGACAAAATTGTGACAAAATTGTCACAGGGTCACAGAGAAATGGGACTGATTGCCTCTAATGTGAAGGAGTAGTAACCCTAGTCATTCCATCCCTTAGAACAGTGGTTTCCAGTATTTTTTTATTGCATACCTTATTAATAAAGTGTTGAGTACATGTCCCAAATAAAAGTTCATTAAAGGGTTGGCACATATTTCTCATTTTACATGTAAGCATATTTTTCAAAAGTTGATCATTTATATCCTGTCATTCAGTGGGATATTTTATAGAGAGTATGCCCTTTGTCCTCTGCCCCCCACCCCATGTTAAATAACTAAATAAGCTTAACAAAGTTTAACCAGTTTATCTACTGTAGAGTATCAGAACCTTTCTCTTGCTTTTGCATTACTTATTTCCCAGAACCAGTGTGGTAGGGTTTCCCAAACTTGTGGGACTAGAGAACTTTATTCCCCACTGTTGCTTCTCACAGGATACATTTTGGGAAGGGCTATTTATGGTGCTACAGACCTCTTTCTTAACATCCAGTTTTAATATTTTACCTCTTGAACAAACCACTTTCTGTGACACCATTTATAGAATTGCATAATAGAAAATAATGGGTTTACTAAAAGCAGCTGGTGTATAACTTGATTTCCAAAGTATATAGAACCAAACTGTCATAAACATACACCAACTCAATATTGTAGTTCAGGGGCAAGTAACTTAACTTTCCAGAGACTGCCACCCCAGTGTATCCTATCCTCTTTTCCTAGCTCTTGGTAGCCTTCCTAATGCTTTTTCCCTTATGTCACCCTCCTCTTACTCCCACACTGTGCTTCATCTTAATGATGTTGATTTTTGTCTTCAATTATTTTTCCATCTCAAGCAAATAGGCACCCACATAGGCACTTTTTTCCTTACCTCAGTGATGGACTTTGAACATTAAGAAGTTAATACCTTTTTTGATTTATGACAGCTAATCTACCTTAACTCCATTTAATTCCCACCTCAAATTAATTTTAGAATGAGAAAAATTCAACTCCTTATAGTTTTTTTCTTTACCAATTTTCTATACAAAAATTTAGTATCTGACTAATAATATTCCTAATAACTACTATTTTGTGTTGAATCTCTCTCTGTGCTGCTAATGGTTAGCATCAGTATTCAGTTTAATTAAAGTAGCTGGCCTAGTTGTGAAGATTTTGTTATAGCCCAGCATATCTTATACTATTTTTAAAAAGAGTTCTCTGATGTATGATAATCTTAGCTCTTGAATACAACTAGCAGTGAAGGATGTTTTAAAATTAGCAGTAAACCATCTATTTGCTTCTGGTATCCAGGGAATAATGGAATTTGTTCAACAGCTTAATGGTTGCCATCCCAAGGAAGTTTGCAAAAGAACTGATTTAGGGGAAAATGTCTTGACATACAGATGCTTAAATCCATTTGGCTTTTAAAACAATAAATAAAGCATATAAAGTGTAACACATTACTGAATTAATAATATTTATAATGAAAAACTAGGTTTAAATAATAGTGATTTGAATATAGGAACCTCATAATGAAAACAATAACCGAATTTTACTTATATGTACATCACTGTTTCCATGGAAAAAATATGTTCCAAATTCCAATTGGGATACTAGAGCCCTTCTTTTTTCTCAGGTCCTTAATTCTGTTGATGACAGATACCACCCACATCTGGGCATAGAACTTCCATATTCTGCCTTAGTTCAGTTCTGGGGCTGGGAACCAAGCTGTTAGGAGTAGGAATCCAGAAGGCATAAAGGAAAGAACAAGGTTCTACCAGCTCCTAGAGGCGAGTGTTATGGGCTTCTGCTGTGAAATGGAGGTGGGGGGGTGGGCAGCTTCTTCAGTTAACTCTCATGAAATAACATCATGATTTTTAGGGAAGCTGGCCCAAAACCTGCATGAAGCCATCTCCTAAACACAGTGGCCCTTTTCCCTTCTAAAAACTAAATTTTGGCATATGATCATATCAAAGAACTACCATTAATTGAAAGATATTCTTGCTGGCATTAATATTAAAATGCAGATCCAGTGATAATTCAGATAGGAAAATATATAATCATGTATTAATCTAAAAAGGAATTTAGAGGTAGTAGTGTGCTGAGACTTCCGGGTCAAGATGGCGGCTTAACAATGTGCGCATTTTAGTTCATCCTCCAGAACAACTACTAAATAACCAGAAACAGTACAGAACAGTTCCTGGGGCCTTGTCAGTGACCAGACACACAGTGTACCCCAGTCTGGACCAGCTGGACTGGCTGTGAGCCCCCAAAGAACCGTGAGTTCCCAAAGCTGTGGTGGCCAGCGCCCAGCGCCCCTCCACCACAGGCTGCTTCCCAGAGGGGAAAGGAAAGGAACTTTAACAGCAGCAGGGACTGAGCACAATCAAACGCCAATTGTGGAATTAACAAATTCTGACTACTAAAAATAGGCCACCAGAAGGTGAACCCGGTCAAAGCTGAGGTTACTCATTTTTGCCCCGGTATCAAGGGGACAGGGCTGACAGAAAAAGGGGGGAAAAAAGAAGGAAACAGAGGTTTTTGTGGCTTTGTTTCTACAAAGCCTTGACTGCCTTTGGATATAGTGGCAGGATGTCTCAGGCTGCAACTGCCCCAGACATAGGCGGAAGCGAGCTCTTTGGGGGGCTTGTCTGGAGCCTGTGCCTTCCCCAGGGGAGGGGTGAAGCCCAACTCAGGTGGAATCCCTCCCTCAAGGAATTCAGACACCAGGGCTTGCTAATTTGAAACCATTAAAACCAGCCTACAACCTCTCCTCTGTCTCCACCATGCCCCCAGCAGGGAGAGTCCGCCAAAGTTAAAGGTGCCACATCATCTTATGCTGGTGGGACCTGCAGGCAGACAAGTGCCACATATTGGGCAGAATAAGAAAAACAGAATCCAGAGACTTCACAGGAAAGTCTTTCAACCTGCTGAATCTCATTCTGTTGGAAAACCGATGCAGGTGACTCTTTACTCCTGATAGGAGGCCAGTTTGGTCTGGGAAAATCCGCTGGGGTCTATAATATCTAAGTAGATGCTCCTAAGGGTCAGAGGGGGAAGGCACCATACAAGCAGGGCAAGAAACAAGAAAACAAGAACTGAAAAATTCTCCTGTGTTAAACAAAACTTAAGCTAGAGGTCCAGATAAAGCTGAACTGAATGTCAAAGAACAGATAGACAAAAAATTCATCCAGCAAGAAAACCCTAGGTAAAAGAAGTGAAAGCCATCTCCAGAATAAACTAATTAAGGTAATTAAATGCCTAGACACCAGCAAATAATAACAAATCACACTAGGAAAATTGAAGATATGGCCCAATCAAAGGAACAAACCAACAATTCAAATGACATGCAGGAGCTGAAACAATTAATTCAGAATATACGAACAGACATGGAAAACCTCATTAAAAACCAAATCAATGAATTGAGGGAGGATATAAAGAAGGGAAGGAATTAGCAAAAAGAAGAAATTGAAAGTCTGAAAAAACAAATCACAGAACTTATGGGAATGAAAGGCAAGGTAGAAGAGATGAAAAAAACAATGGAAACCTACAATGGAAGATTTCGAGAGACAGAACATAAGATTAGTGAACTGGAGGATGGAACATCTGAAATCCGGCAAGAAAAAGAAAATATAGGGAAAATAATGGAAAA